>OX637391.1:5889200-6174200 GCA_951799425.1 Ilex aquifolium
TATCTATATAAATAAGGTCATTATGTGGCTGCACAACGGGATAAACGTGATGTTGATGTTTTTTTTTTTTTGCAAGCCACTTGGGGAAAACTAAAGTATTTTGTGGTCAACTAAAGATTTTTTCCTGAAGTTGGCTGTAGTGCTCATTGTTAGACTACACAGCTATAGTCATTTTGCAACTAAAGTGAACAGTGGATAGGTATTTTTGTCCCTGATGGTTATGAGATCTCAGGTTTAGATGATATCTGTTCATTCAGGAAGATGTGGTTCTGCTGCTTATATGGGGAGTTCTAAAAGGGTCACTCTTTCTTTACCCTTGTTCAGAGAACTTTTTACATAACATGCTGAGAATTATTAAACCAAACCAAACTAAGCCTTATGTCCCAATCATTTGGCATTGTTGGGCTAAGTTAAGCTTGGGCCGAGTTAAGTAAAGACTGGCTATCTAGAAACTAAACAAGAAACATGAAAACTTCCCTCTGAACATCACTAAGAAATCGTTTTTCTACTTTTCTTTTTGATTTCATTCTCAATTTGAGACTCTAGTTCTCAAGAACATATTAAAGCACTCATTGGAGTCCCTGAAAAAGAGACACTGGGGTCAGCAGCGTCAGCTATATAGTCCGTCTTGATTCATTTTAAATTTTGTCATGATTGACCTAAAAATTTTGATTTCTCATTTGATGCAGATATTGGCAACCCACTTCCATGTCGTAGCACGCGTAATGATCTCTTAACTTCCATGTAATTGCTTTGCTGCATAGTGTGCATTGATGTTTATTTTTTTCTCTTTCCTAATTCCAGGTCAGAAGCTCGCTTCCAGCTGCTCCCAAGCAAAGCCCAAGCATGTCAGCATCTATACAGGTGACTGACTACCCTTTTTACTGATATGCACAAACCATAATATGTACTGAGCGGCCAATTCTGCTACTTTTTTTTCAGGTAATGAAAGGGCGATTCTGTTGTTCCTGCTATTGGAATCTGCAATTATGATAGTATTGGCAGCACTTGTCAGATTTTGTTGTATGTTTTGGAGGAAAAGAAAGCTTCAAGGTCAAAACCTCGGAAAATTCCTAGAGAAGCGAGTAAGATTAAAACCCTTTCCGTTATCTTTCAAACTCTTTAACTGATATTGGTATCCTCAAAGAGACCTCATCATTGCTACACTCGAAATGAATTGGCAAGCTAGCTAGAATATGCATGTCGCTTCTCACTACTACTTTCTTCTCGTCCCTTTTTCAATTTCAACTAAGCTTAGTACAACCGCCAAAGAAACTGCTTTCAATCACGGTCGCAGATCAGGAGAGAGTGACTTGTGTTACACATGTGTATCTGGGGATGATCAGGTTGAACTCAGGACTGCCAGGGGTCAATCGGGAAACTGGGGACAAATGGCTTGTCCTCAGCACCAAAAAAAGAAAGAAAGAAAAATGACCCAGCTTCTACCACCGAGTCTACTCTTGTCCTTCAAATGAGTTGAAAGACCCTTGCTTTATCACAAGGCTCGTGAACTGTGCCTTCTAGCACCTAAGCACTCCAAAAAGAAAGAAATACGAGTTCCTAGGAACGAGCAAGGAAGATTTTGAGCCTCTACCTTTTGTCACTTATCTCTTTATTTTCTCCATTTCAAGTTCCTTGACCTCCATTCCATTTTGTGGGATTATGACCTGCAACTGGCACACCCCTACTTCAATTAAAGCTAGTTCCTACTCCTCCTCCTTCTCCTCCTTCATCGTTGTTGGTCTTTTGTTCGTAGTGGTCATTATATAGTGAGAAAGCTCACCCCTCAAATGCCGAGATGCTTCATCTTAATGCTAGATAGGCAGCGACAGTTATGTGATGCATGTTAAAAAAACTGTAACTACTTTAACTGATTTTGTGAAAGATAAAAGTAAATCCACTACAACGAAGTTGAAATACGATCAGCTAGTTGAATGCCTTGTTCAACCAAACAATAATAGGCAATTATTCTCCAGGAAAGTGATTTAATAGAGGAGAAAAAATGAAACCTTACTTAACCAAATCTTAAAGAACTACATGACCTGTGGACTTTTGAGTTTGCTTCTTATGTTATTCACTTTTCAGCGTTCTCTTCGGCTTCAAAAGAAAACACTGGACAGGACGATTTCAGAGCTTGAACAGAAGGCTGCAGAAGAAGCAGTGGGTAATGAATTGCTAGAAAAGCTGGGAGATTTGGTAACTGAAAGGGAAGGTATTCAGAGGAAGCTTTCAACAAGTTACAGTTTGGGAAGGGATAGAGCTGGCTCGTCGAACTCACTCCTCCCTTTATATGATGGGAAAACAAGAAGCTACTCTTTCCAAGGTTCAAAGAAAGAGAGTGTTACTATCTTCCACACACTCAGTGATACTTCTTCAGCAGATAGCAGCAGTGAAGAAGAGGCCGACACGAATATATACAAAGACAAAGAGTCAGCAGTCAAGGCAAAGGGTAAGGCACATATTGAAATGGGGAATTCTAGTAATGGTAAGAATTATGAAAACCACTATCGGGCTACTCCGTCCGGATCAGGATCAGGATCAGGCTCAGGCTCAAAAGGCTTCTTAAACCCATTGTTTATGGAGCAGGCAAGTGACGAAACAGAGAAAGTGAAGTTTCATGATGAGGGAGAGGTGATGGAAACTATGCAGAATGGTAGTAGGAGTATCAGGAAGAGGGCATCTTCTTCAACCAACTAGAAAAGGAAAATGCTATTTGGACCTAAAAATCTGACATAATTTGCTGACCTAATGATGTGGCTTCATTGGAACCATTGGATTAACACCAAGTTCCAATGTTTGATGGAACCCACAGTCAATCCAAAGGTCATAGTGAATTAGGTCAGCAAATTAGGTCAATAAATTAGGTCCCAATAGCATTGCTCACTAGAAAATGGTTGTAAGTCGTTGCTGTTATGTTTTTGCATAAAACTCGGGATGACGGGACTGTTTAGAAACATTGTTTCTCTAATGATTATTAGATATATGTATTTATATAGACGTGTACTTGTATATATACAAACGTGTACTTGTATGCATGTGCGTGGCTTCACGGCAAGTTCGTGCAGGTGAGGGTGGAGGTCACAGTTCAAGATTGAGGTATTGATCATTGACTCGAGAAACATCGGTCTCAACATTGTGAAATGTACGGAATTGGGTGATACACCAAAATAAATATATAAATAAAGAAATTAGACATGACGAAATTCGGACGATCACATTTGCAGTTTTACAAATCAACCAATTTCATTATGGTGCCTTTATATCACCGTTGTTTTTTTTTTTTTGGGTGGGGGGGGGGGGGGGGGAGTAGGGGGTACGCAGGCGAGTTTACTTTTTTTTTGTAGATTTTCGCAATAATAATAGGACTTTCACGCTAATAATAGATGAATTTCAAGCCGAAGAAAGGAAAGAAAATCACAAGACGAGGACGCCAACCAGTTAAAAAGTTGAGATTCAGCAGAAGGAACCAAGATGACACCAAAATAGAACCATAGACCTCATTTAGATCAAGGTTTTAAAACAATCATTTCACCAAAAGCATAAAAACACAAAAGTATCTGATACAACAGGGAAGGAAAGTGATGACCCACAAAAAACAAGAGGAGGAAACTTGGGTACAGTGTTAGAAATACACTGGCCAAAATAACTACATCAAATAATCTAGGATTGTTGTAAACAGCCCCAATATCCTAGTAAGAAAAGATTACCAAACGGCCACCACATAAATTCCACTTCCGTGGTTATAACTACATTTCAAACTAATACACACTAACTACTACACAGCAGAGAACTCTCTAATATCAAAAAGAAGAGAACTCTCATGCAGCATAATCAAGTAACCGACACCTGAGACTAAGCACAAGCACAGCTGCATTCAGCATCATCATCATGTTGTGAGAAAGGTCCAAAACTTCTTCCCTATGGAGACTTCACCAGGATGCTCGGCCTCCTCTTCATCATCATTGTCATCAATGCCATTGTCTTCATCCCCTGCTCCATCTTCCCCACTGGATTCACTACTCTGGTCCTTATTGATGTAATGCCTGGCCCCTGGTGTCCCATTCACCTCTTCACTCATTACAATATCATTTTCAGCATTCCCATCCTGGGCATCATATAATCGCAGGACAAATTTCAACATATATCATGGTTAGCAGGGTGAAAAAAAAAGACTTCCAATAACTACATGCACCTACATTAGTGCGCACTTAGTTTTGATGTTCCCAGCTTTGAATCCAGTCCATATGGTTACTTATTCGCCTTTTATATTTTAGACAAAGATACAAAATTCATTGGCGAATAGCACAATTTTGTTAAATCCAAAAAGTAACTTCATTATAAAATAGCACAGCACAGCTCCCACGGTGCTGCATTGTCCTTTCAGTTACTAAAGCTGAACTCTATTTTTGTTTTTTTTTTGTTTTCTTCACTTTTATTTTTGGTTTTTGTTTTTTTCTTTTCTTCTCTTTTATTTTTGGTTTTTGTTTTTTATTTTTGTTTCATTGTTGGGGTGATGGGTGGGATTTTTTTTTGTTCGGCAAGCAGTTGTTCCCATGACTACACATGCACAAAAAGATATCATACAGACAGATACCTAGATGTTAATATGTGCTAAGGGTGGGTGTCTGTGTGTCTGTGTGAGAGAGAGAGAGAGAGAGAGAGTACCCTGATAAGTCTATCTGATGAAAACTCATGGACAACCTCGGTGTTTCTTAATGCCTTCTCATCTTCACTAGCAACCCCTGCAGAAGGGGCAGGAGTAGCATTGAAGTTGGAAAAATCTTTCCTTGTACCTTCACCAACATCAACTTCTTCCACAGGCGCAGCATTGGAGTTGGGAATTTCCTCCTCTATTTTTCCATCGCCACCACCATCTTTTTCCTTCCCTTTGCGTGGGTCAGACAAGGCTCCATTAGCTGCCACAGAAGTTGCCCTGACAGCCATAAATCATAAAGCATTAGAAATGCAAGAGGTACAAAAGCCACATGAAAAAAATAAAATAAAATAAAATCAAAACTAGACTTAGCTGCTAACCAGATGCACCACACATGTTCCTGCATCTATGAATTTGTGCGTGCAATTTTTTACTATGCCCTTAACCAATACAAATCAATGGCCAGCCCCCTCACACAATTCGGAAACTGGAAGCATCTTTCATCATACGAAATGAATATAAGTCCTTACAAGTCATTGTTCTGGTTGCTATTTCAAACACTTAGAGACGAGCAAAAATGCATTATTGAAGTATAATACTTAAGTTACACCCTCTTCAGCTTAAGCTTTTGGAGTAGATGATTGTTTAACATGATATCAGAACACAAAGTCCTATGTTCGAATTTCGCAGCCACCCAAATTATTAAAAAGATTTACACATGCTAGGCCCAAAATCTAGTCTACATGTAAAGGGGCGTATTGAAGTATAAATACTTAAGTTACACCCTCTCCAAAAGCTTAAGTTTTTGGAGTAGGTGGTTGTTTAACACATAAAACCATGATCTCTGAGTCAGCGCATGGAAAGCCCAGCCCTGAGTCCAGATGTTCTCTCAGTTGACCTCAACAGCTTGGATTATAAACAAAGGAGGAACAGGCTCCTAAGCAGACTGGTCCTTCTCTTGCCACTTTTTTCTGAATGAAAAGATGAAGCTTCTTTTTTTTTTTTTTTCTCTAACTATATTTGCCAAAAGGTCCTTTGTATGCAATAATCGCATTGTAGCGGGTATAGTTTAGTGGTAAAAGTGTGATTCGCTCTTGTAACCCCCTTAATAGTTAAGGGATCATCTGCCTGGGGTGTTCTCAGCCAATTAACTAGTATAGAGATTGTGAGAACTTACGTTCTGTGTCGGCGGAGATTGTATCGTTTTTCAACAGGTGTTTGTACAGCTGGGGTAACCTTTTGTCTCCTCTTCCTGCGCCCCCCTGCAGTGACACTATCAGAGTGTCCTTCACTGTAACCACCATCTTGCTCACTTGCTGTGGTTTGCGAGGTATGCACACGATTCCGCTTTCGTTCATTTCTTGGACCTGCACCCACAAGACTAGATTCTTCCCGGCTTTCCTCATTCATGGAAACAGCATTGTCTGCATTACCATTGGCATCAATCTCATTCTGTTCAAGGGAATTCCCAAGGCTAGCATTTGCTTCTGCAACCACTTTCTTCACAGCTTGTGTTCTATTAACCCTAGGCCTGCCACTCTTGCCAGCTTTGCGCCGAACCACCTTCCTGCCAGAATGCTGGGAATCTTCTAGAATACCAAGGGCCTTACTGCTAATGTTGCTATTATCAACTGATGGATCTAGGCCAGCTACAATCTCTCTGATGCTGTTGTCAGATTGGATACGCTCGGCATCAAAAGAATCATTTGCAATTGCAAAGGATAGTTCCGGTTCTTGTTCGGTGTTCAATAATCTTTTAGGCAATTCTTCTACAGTAACATGCTTCTCTGAAAGGGATGCCACCTCTATCACATTTTGAGTGGTAGTAAGTTCAATCTTCTTGCCAGGCGAGAACTTGAATAGCTTTGTTGTGCATTTCCGAAGCCATGACATGGTTTCACCAGATGTAGGAGATCCAGAATTACCAACACCAGGGGAAATCTCTATATTTGGTCTCTCAGAGGTTCCCTGGACAGCCTCCTCGAAATAATCCTGAGCTAGTCTTGGCAGAGGAAGGGCATTTGCACTGTCCATTTCTGCTAAGGATTGAAGATCAGAAAGCACGAATTCACGTGTTATTTCTCCACAGTACGTGCAACTCTTCTGTTTCTCAATAAAAGCAACAAAACGTTCTCTTTCCTTCATAAATTGTTCCCGCTGGTCCTTCAACTTCCTGCTAAGTCCGACAAGCTCATCAATGTCTTTTCGCATTTCAAGTTGCTGCCCTTCAAGGTGCTTCTGGTTTGCGGAGATTTCCTCTTGCTCTTTTCGTAACCTAAGTCTCTCAACTTTCATCTCATCCATTTCCCGTTGCGCTACTTCCCGTAAGTAATTGATATTATTAAGTTCCTTATCTCTCTCTTCCTCAAATAATTTCTCCCTCTCATACGAACAATGGTCCATCTCCTCCTGCTTTCTCTGCATTTCAGTCTCAAGTTCTCTTTTCTGTCGTTCAAAATCCTGAAGCATTTGGCTTTTCTCACTCTCAAATTTTTCAGCCATTACGGACTTTTCATGCTCCATGCTAGCTGCAAATGAATCTTTAGCCAGTCTGAGAGCTTCCAACTCTTCCCGAATGTAATTTTGTGTTTCCAGCTTCTCATTGTTTAACCTTTCCTCTTCTGACCGTTTCAGTTTTTGCAACTTTTCCTTCTGAACAGTCATATCTTCTAGTTCTTTCTTAATCTGAACTCTTTTCTCATCCAGGTCTTCCCACTCTTTCTCAAACTTCTCCTTTTCCTGCTTCAAATCTTCAGCTTCCTTCAAAAGCAGTTCCCTCTGGATTCTGCAATCGTCTATCTCCTGTTTTAATTGTGATTGCAAACGAGCATGCTCTGATCTCTCCTCTTCAGTTACTTTAAGGTCTTCCTTCTCTTTATTTATCTTCAATTGCTGTTCTTCAAGGTCAGCCTGCATTCTCTCTAGCTCAACCTTGAGACCAAGCATGTTCTGCTTATCAGCGAGTATTAGTTTCTTTTCATTCTCCAAGTTTTTCTCCTCAACTTTGACAGACTTCTCCCGTTCCTTCAGAGCTTTTGACTTTGATTCGAAGTCCTTCTCTTTCTCTTTAAATTTCTCCAATTTCTTTTCAAGTGCTTGTTCACGTTTTGCAACTTTCTCTTCCATGTGATTGACTTCAGCTTCTTTCCTCTCCACCTCAACAACCTTGTTTTTCAAATCCTCATCCAATGATTTCCTTTTCTGATCCATTTCCAACTCAAACTCCTGTTTCTTCACATCCAGAAGTGTCTTGTGTTCATCCAAAAGTTTCTGAATTTCAACCTGTAAGAGATCCATTTGAAAAAGTTTTGTCAGTAAGTATAGCCATGCTTCTAAACTAGAATCAATTTGATGGCCCCAATTTTTAGGCAGGTGGACTAGCTTTATTAGTCACTGGAGTATTAATATAGTGTTCCCATGTCCTTAGCTCAGCACCATTTTATTCTTTATTTTAAATTCTTTGTTCATGTGCGGCAAATGTCAGTACCACTCAAAAAAAGCTTCAGGTACTCCACATTCTCTTTATCACGATATTACAAGTGAAGTGCCTAAAGCTTCTTTAGAGTGCCAGGAAGTGAGGAAAGAAGGAGAGAGTGCACCAATTATGAAGAACAACAGAAGGAATACACTGGGAGTAGGAAATACAAAAACAAACAAAAAAACAAGATCAACAACTAAAAAAGTATAATAGCATCACTCAATAAATCCGGCCAGCAATTTATCAGGACACCAGAAATAACATCAATCATTAAGGTCTTATGGCATGGCATGATTTTGGCAGTAACAAGTCCCCCCCTGACCAGGTACTTGTAATATGTATAAAATGCCAATGTGTATGTGACAAGTAAATTAAAACTGGCTGCAACCAATATACAGATAAATAGGGTGTGAGCACGCACCCTTTCTCTAACATTGAGCTTTTCCTCTAGTTCAAGTAATTCCTTCTCTTTCTTCTCCTGGCTCATTCTTATGGCATCAGCTTGCTGCAACCAAAAGAAACAAACATAAACATAAAAAACCAATTCCAAACTTAACAACAGTTTCCATTTAGGGGCAAACTTGCCTTCTCTTTAAGAGTTAGGTTAGCTAGCCGGCTGCTTATATCTTCTTCTTTCTTCTTCAAAGTGGAATTAGCTAAGTCAATCTTCTTCTGTACATCATCAAGGTCAGAGTGCTTCTGCTTCAAGATCCTATCATTCTCATTCGCCCTCTGCTCTCTTTGGTTGAGCAATCTTCGACCTTCAGATAGCCTCTCTTCTCCCTCCTGTAATTTTCTTTCCCACTCTCGCAAGTCTTCCCTTTGCTTAGATATAGAATTCTCATGTGCTTCTCGTCTGGAAGAAAGAAGAATTTTTTTTTTTTTTGAGTACATTAAATTTATTTCGAAGCATTACGATCTTCATCACAGTGCTCCAAATAAGTTAATGCAAGCAAAAAAGCTGAATAAGAAGTGAAGGAAGGGATTTATATAAGAGAATCATGATCACAAAACATACTCAGAAATAAACGACAACCGATCCCTTCGAAGTGCATTTTCTTGGGCCTCCACCTCATGTAATTTCCTCTCAATCTCTGAACTCTTTCTGCTCACCTCAGCAAGCTTGGCATCAGCAGCATGCACCTTTGCTTCCACCTCCAAAGATTTCTCTTGAATGCTAGTAACCAGAGCATTAGCTTCAGCTAACTTTGAATCAGCTGTAAACTTTATTTCTGCATGATCTGAGCGCATTTCACGCAAAGCCTTCTCAAGCTGTAGCAACAAACATTCTCAGAAGTTACTCTAAATGCAAGGTTCTATTTAATATGAAAGAAAACAATGCTAAAAAATGAAGTCAAAGAAAAATTAAGGAAAAAACAACTTTCCAACATGTATTTTGGCAAGGATGAAAATTTACCAAGAAAGTTGCAAAAAAGCTAGACCTGGTAGCATAAAGAGCTTGAAAACAAAAAAGAAGATTTTTCTATTTACCCAAATTGCACATATGATTGATTAAATTTCATTTGGCTTTTCATGAATGGAATATTCATGTTCGCCTATGCAGAAATAGTAAGCAATGGATGCAAGGTTTGCCAGTTGTGGATCGAGTACAAAACTAAAATGTTCCCTTGAAGCTATATTATGCTTGGTTCACATGCACATGGTCAGATTTATGATCAACTTTATTAGCTGACTACTATCTAAACTTGAACCCCAGAAGGCCCTGTACATGGCTAAAGCAGACAACACCTGAATGGAGAGTAATGAATAGCACTTTTTTTTCATTTTGTACTGCTCAGCATATCAGAAGTAAAATCGTCTACAGACTAAACCTCTTTGAGTGTACATGCCTATGGTGGGCATGTATAGAAAGAGGGTAACTCATATTCCATCTCACGTGGACCACAAAAATAAGTATAGAAAACAGGTGTAGAAAAGGGGCAAAGTGGGAAGCCTGAATTTAATCAGCCTCTTTTTCTGGAAAAATAAAAATTTCATGTGCTTTTGGTGGTAAGGAAATACCCATTGTCTATAAAATTTGGCGGTTAATCAGATCCCCTATTTTCTTGGAAGCTTTTGCCTTTCTTGTTAACCCAACTCCAAAGAATTAGAAACTTTTCCCAATTCTTCGCTTCCCAAGACTCTCCTTCTATCCACACACACTCCAAGGAAACATCATTTAATCCCAGATGCAAAAAATGAAGCATGAGCATAAGGGTACAGAGAAACTTAGTTTTGTGAAGCAATCTGGAGACTGTATGATTACTTTATTCTCACTGAATGACACTGAAAATTTAGAGAAATGAACATAAAAAGTGCCTCAGGTTCCCAAAAAGAGAATTAGACTAAAAAAAGAAAAGAAATCCACCTCCATGGTATCAAGAATCAACATTGTACACAACATACAACAAAACATAACATTGTATCAAATTTATCAGGAAATCTGATCCAAGCATGTGCCTTGACACTTGACCTTAAGAAACAGAATATACGAAACACCATCATCGGCTCAGACCTTGATGTTGTTATGCATCAACTATTACAATCTGGTGGCCATAAATTGGTAAATTTATGTACAGACCTTTAAAATGCTCAATTTGGTGTTCAGAAATAAAAGTTGCTAAATTTGGTGTTCCTAATAAAAAGTTTCCATGTCCTGAAACCTGAAATTACATACCCCAACTAGGACAGTATTTCGGGTCAATATCACTGCTCTTCTCCGCATAATTCACTAAAGCAGAAATCTCATTATCAATTATTCCAGACCCATCCGAGCAATCGTTGTTGAAATGATAATTGACACAACAAAAGTACAAGCTATCAATTCTTTTCTAGATTGAAATACTTAGAGGTCAATGGGATGATAAGGATGGTTGCCCCGATTTTCACTGTTGTATTAGGAATCACAATAGGTCTACTGGACCATGAACCTATTATTATATAGGACTCACTACTATCCTCAAATACAATCTCTGTCTTCTACATCAAACATCTTCAGTAAACAAATCCTCGATTGGCTTCCTATTAAATAAGCAACGCAGTGTCCAAACGATAAGAACATTTTCCAGCTCTGAAAGTATACCAACGAAAGACGTGTTCAAAATTGACCTAAGGGCAATGAAAACCAATTACAATTAATATTTCACTATAATGCTGCTTGTCAGTATAATAACATATTCACTCAACACAGTTTGATACTTCCTTTCTTGTTTTCTTTTCCTTTGCTGAACGTACTTCACAATATGTCAGGTACCAGTTACGCATATTATCTTGTTTCAGGCATTGTTCCCAATAAAAATCAGTTAAGAGCTTCAAAATCTAAAATGAATTTGGCAGCAAACATGGCAGTAGGCAGTATTAATAAATAAAGAGATAGATATCTACCAACATCAAAATGACCCTTTACACAACGCAAATACAAAACTATAAATAGCTGTTGATATCACTACACAAAACTAGCTCAAGCGCTTCATTGACTTCCAATTGAAACTGAAAAGAACACCGGAGAAAAATTAAGATGCAGAAAACGTACATCGAGCACACACTGCTTCTCAACACCCAATGCCTTCCTCAAATTCTCTTCTCGCTTCTCCACTTCAGAAAATGCAATTAAATGTGCCGCTTGTTCACGTTTAAGGACATCCTTTGCTTCTTGCAATGCTTGCCTATGTTCTTCATACTTAGAAGTCCATTCCTTTTTCTCGATCAAGAGGAGGCCCATATTATATTGGTATTCAAAAAGCTACAGAGGAGACCAAATCAGTCAGATAAAAACCACAGCCTGCAATATAATGCAAACAAAACAAATCCTAGAAGCCCCCCCCCCCCCAAAAAAAAAAATAATAATAATAAATAAATAAAAACTCAAAAAACTGAGGAGAAGAGGGAAAAGGGTGGCCCAAAAAACTGTAAATACAGAGAGCAAAGCAAAAGAAAGCACCTGAAACACCAAAAACAGAACGAGAAGACACGCAAGCACATGGCTAACAGTATTCACAATGAGGAGACAAGGTAGAAAGGGGATGATAGGTAAAAGGACATCAAGATTGCAATATATGTTGACAAATAGCTTTAGTAAACTCCTCCACATCAATGACATCCAGGAAAAATAACTCAGTTCACAAATTAAACGACGGAACTGACAAGTAGAAAGTAACATGCAGTTGAACAGCAGGAGAGCAAAATAAGTCATTAATCAATGCAGTTAACTTCACTAGTTAACATGATAGGGAACCATATTGTCCAAACAATAGAAACTGGCAACAATGTGTCCAAAAACAACATAAAATCCTACTAAATCGAGAAAAAAGGCATTCAACAGAGAACCCAACGTATTCTCGCAGGGACAATAATCTCTGAGTCTTCCTAAAAGGCCACTATATCCCTTTCATTCTTTACAGGAACAATAAGATCAGGCAAATTATTAAATTTCTTTTTGAAACAACTGCTAGTTCTGTGTACTCCCCCAACATAAGAAATAGAAACAAATAAACCCATACTTCAATCCAAAAAAAGCGATTCCTTCTTTCTTTATTAGTTATCTGGTGAGCGAATTAGAAAAGCCTTTGCAGCCTGATAAATGCCAATGAAGCAAAAATCTTCAACATAAAACTTCAGACCTATGCCTCTTCAACGTTTAAAAATGGGCAAAAGCCCCATAGTTTTCCAAGGGCAAAAGCCAGAAAAAAAGCCCCGGAAGCATAACATGATGGATATGAACCTCAATACCATTAGCTGCGCTTCAAGACTGTGTCTGTGTGGGTGTTCATGCACAGGTGTGTATGTGTGTAAATATAAAAATAATGCCACACTTTCTAACTTCTTCAAGGATGAAGTTGACCAAAGGCAAAATTTTACTGAAAAGAAACCCATTAAGAATGGTTTCCCCCATCAAACTGAAATCTCAACAAATCAACAAGGAGGATTGCGGGAAATTTATCAATCTGGAGAAAAAGGATGAAAATATTTCAAATACATCTTGGGACATATCTCAAAAGGGAAAGCAATAGGACCCTCTAGTGAAGGAAAGGAATCTTTGTGGCAGCAAGGCTAAAGGTAATTTCACCAGAAACTCAATGCAGACTGAATGGATCCAGTTTCCTAGGAACCTAAAAAGATCATCAGGGTATTAACAGGAAAACTGAATATGGAAGACATCCGACGTCTGAGGTAAGAAAGAAATCAGGACTGCAAGCTAAACTCTCCATTTGTACAACTGACATAGGATAGCCCTCGTGATAGTCTTCAAGCTTGGAATGCTTTATGGTGGTATTCTAATGCCGACCTACTCATTCTTCCACCATTACAATTTTGTTGCCACTCTGCTAATGGTGCGACTTGAGATTTGAAATTCATTGCCGTTGCAAAGTTATGGAATTGGTTGCAAATTAAGTGTACAACCCCTCTTAATATCTATATAGCGGTTTAAGTTTTCCTAAGTTGAAAGGTACTTGCAACGAAAAACTTTCTACTTTCACTATGTTCAGACCGCCACTAAGCCATCAAACTTCCCTATTACACACAATGGATTTTCGAAGATTCCTTCTACTGGTAAATCAACGTGGAATACCCAAGTTTACCGAGGATGGTGACACATCATACACATAGTTCACCTGTCAGAAACTCATAATTTTCTAAATTGAAACTAAAAACCTACTTTTATGTACAAATTCCAAAAAACCCTTCCCCAAACCTGGAAAAAGTGAAGCTTTAATTTACGCCTATCCTAAAATAAGTAAAATTCAGAGCATCAAAACACATCAAGATCACGAGACAAGAAAAAAAAAAAAAGAAAGAAAGAAACTGTTAAGTCGCCAAAAACAAATATCTTTATCATCGAATACAACAGTCCTTAGATATACGAATTGAAGTTTATCACTAACCTCGTTTTCAAGCTTCGAAATCCTCTCTACCACTGCTTCGTTCTCCAAATTTCCGCCGTTATCCCCTAACAAACCCGCCGGCGGTGTTGGTGTGGACCCCACAAAAGCGATACCTTTACCCTTTGAAACAGTCTCACCATTCCTAGGGCTTGAAGTAGGGTTCAAATCAGAACCAGAACCGTTCTTCTGCGCCGCTTCACTCCTCGGTGTTAGCGACCAACCCGACCACACCTTCCTCTGTGGCGTAAACATCACAAAATTTTCCCAAACAGGCCCTTCAAGAATCCCCAATTTACAGAGCGCAGATATAGAATTCAAATATTAGACACTATTTCAGACTACGAACGAGAAAAAAGTCGTTGAATTCGAGAGACGGAAGAGAAACCCTAGCCGGACGTGAACAGAATTCCCAAATCCCGGCGAATAGGAACGGTGAAATCCGGTAACGTTTCCAAAACGAACTCTCTCTCTCTCTCTCTCTCTCTCTCTCTCTCTTCGCTTTTTTCAGAGCCACCTTTCGTGGTATGCGCAGATCACTCATGTTCTTTCGTTTTATTTTACTGGTCAATAAGAATTCTTCTTTTGTCTTTGACGATATTACCCTTGTTTTTTATATGTTAAGAGCCGTTAACATAGGGTGTTTTGGGTATTTGGCGCTGGCCGCCTTTCGGTAGAACGTGGGGCTTCGGAAGTGTACTTTTGAGTGACGAAAGTGCCCCCAGCGTGGGTGATTTGGCGCTGGTTGTTGGTACAGTGGAAAAAAGGTGTAAATTGAGGGAGTATTCGGGGTTGTTTCTGTAATTATATTGCTAGCGTAAAAGGATGAATATTCGGAATTGAAATGACACGCTGTACATATGGGTTGTGTAATGCAAGATAAGCATCTCTCTCCTATGCATTCACTTTTGTCCCATGTGATTTAGGCTCCCATCATTATTATTGGGGGTGCTTCGTTGTTCTTTCTCCTAAATTCATTTATTTTTTATATATCAGACAAAACTAATTAATAATTAAATTTATATTATGATCAAGAACTAAAATTTTATTTTAAAACGACCGAAACGCATATATTCTTAAAAAGATCGAATAAATTATTAATTTAATCAAAATTTCATTGCTTTAAGAAATTTCATAATGTTTTTAAGTATTTCGAAATATTTTTGGCATCTTTTTAGCATTATTTCAAAAATGTTTCGAGCTATTTTTCAAAATATTTTTATAATTTTTGACCAATATTTTGGTAATAAATTTTTTATTTCCGATATGATGGAAATAATATACTGAAATGTAATTTTGACTCTTAAGTCGATGTCATCTTCTTTTATTAGTAGTTATTGTAGTTAGATTAATAGTACTTCAGTGTAATAGTCTTTTTAAAAATATAAAGTATAAAATACAAACCCATTAAACTTCCATCTATAAATTTCCATACAAAATGTCTTACTCCCCCATCTCTTACTTCCTTACTCGCGTCTCATTAATGGCCAATACTGTTTTAATCGTCTTTCTTATCAGTGACCAACACTTCTTTAATCGTATTTCTCATCTTTAAACAACATTTCCTTAAAAATATATCATGCGTGCATCAATTTACAAACGCATCACGTATATCATACAAAATAACATGTATTATTAAATAGAGGCACGTTTTAAAATTTTTAATATGACATAATTTCGACCTAATATGAACAATGGCCAATCTCGTTATTGCTTGAATCTCGTTCTCCAATTTTTGTTAATTAGAACATTTATGCACGCATAGTAATCTCATTAAATCTTAATACAATATTTGTTAACAATAGCGATGATTTTTTTTCGAGAATAAGAATTTTCTTAAAATGAATTTTGAATTCCTAATATTTTAAGCATTGGTAAGATTGAGTAGGCCTTTACCAAATGATTGACAACACCTTTATCAGAAGTACCAAAAGGTACAAGTTTTAGTAGCGTGGTTGATGTCCAGCTCTTGTAACAGGAGAAGCCTTTATCAGTTATAAGCATAAGAGAAAGATTTACATGTCATTTGGCTAATGCTGGGTTACCCGAGACATTTTGGGGCCTAAAGTAGAAACGATAAATGTCGTATTTTTATTTTTAATATAAAAATATTAATTAAATTTTTATATTCAAGTTTTTGTTACCATATTTGAACTTAATAGTAAGAGAGAAAAAGAATAATTGAAAAATTATGATGATAAATTTAAACTTGACTTTTTTGGAAGTTAAAATTAGATTTTTTAGTAGCTTTAGTTTTACGTTAATTTTTTTTTTCTTTATTTTAAAAAATAAATTTTAGGGTCTTTTAATTTTACGGCTTAATTAATAGGCCTAATCTATTTAAGTTGAAATATTTTGTTTAGGCATGAATTTAAATTTTTTGTTTTGATTATTATTTTACACCTATAAATTATGGGCCTTCCTTGAAATGAGGCCTTAATTTTTTTTTTGATTGGACTCGTATTTTTATAAAGCTTTTTTATAGGGCTTAAAATATTTATAGATTTAATTTTTTTATATGGACTATTTATGATATTTAAAAATTTAGGGCCTTTTTTAAAAATAGGGTCTAAAGTTCAAGCTTTTTTGATAATACTGTTGAGCCGCCCCCTGGGCTAATGGTGAAATATTTTCAACAAAGATCATCATTAATGCAAAAACTTTAGTTGAATCTTAGCCAAGCCGCCAAATATGACACATTTAGGTTCATTAAAGGGAAAAAATTCCACTAATATTCTCAAAATGTCTCTCGAGGGAGGTGACACGTTTCAGGTGTCAATTTTTGTTAGTCCGTTAGTCAGTTAAAATCATAATTTTCGATTGGAACGTAGTGATACAAATTAAAATTTTAAAATATTAAAGTGACATAAATTAATGGATTAATTGTACTTGGAGATCTCCAAAATATAGAGTTTGTCTCGTTTTAATCCCTAATATTTCTACCTTCAAAAAAAAAATTCATAATATTTTAATTGCATCATTTTAATCCATAAAGTATTGAATACGTTTCTATGTGATCTCTCAAACAGACATAGTCTAAATTAATAACTATTTTTAATCATAAATTTGTTATGTGATAGCTAAATATGGGTAAAAAATAATTTGAGTAACTTCTAACCAAAATTTGGGTAACTCTTGACAAAAAATGTGTAATATGGGTAGCTCTTGACCAAATTTGGATAACTCATGATCGAAATTGTGTAAGTTGGGTAAATTTTTTATCAAAATTTGAGTAAAAATTTAATCAAAAGTTATCTGAATTATTTTTTTGCCCAAATTTAAGTATTAGTAGCAAGTTTATGATAAAAAATTGTTAATAATCTGGACGATGTCTGCTTGAGGGACCACATATAAACATATTCAATATTTTAGGGACAAAAATGATGCAATTGAAATATCAGGGACTAAAATGAGACAAACCCCATATTTTGGAGACCTCCAATGCAATTAACTTTGTCAATTAGTAAAACTAAAAAACTTTGAGAGACCAAAGACAGATAAATCAAGCATTTGAGTGATCAATACTGTATTATACTCTTAGGTTTAGTAAAATTTAATTGTATATGCGCATTTTTTGTAATTTCGTTTAAAAAGTTTTCAACTAACCTAATCGATTCTATACACATGTACACGACAATGACCGTACGATTCCATTTTCCTAAAGCATGTTAGTGTGATTAAGGGTGTGTATTGTAAATGTGTTTGTTTTTATGTTTTGTAAAATCCAAAAAATAATAATGCGTTTGGCAACTATTTTCGTTTTTTTCAAGCAAAACCAAGAAATATGATTAAATTACTGGCAATTCTCATTTAATCTATTAAGTATAACAAAATATGAACATGCAATAAGGCCAAATAAGCAATGACCTTTAGGATAGCCTAAAATGATTCTACATCTATATCCAAATGCACTGCCAATGATGAAATCCCCTTTAAGAAACCTAGCTGTTTGCTACTCATATAAGAAATCAACACAGACATACATTGATCAAAGCTACGGTATCTAAAATACTTACTTATAAATTCACCCAGAATATGAAATTGAAAAGTAAAATCGTTCTACACTATAAATTTGGGATTAATAAAAGGGTAAGAGGATGCCAAAAAGCGCAAAATAAAAAAATATATGACATGCCGAAGAGGTCTATGAAACTAAAGAAACGCGGAAGTAGAGATTGCATCCAATCTGTTAGCGATTTTGTGGCAAGCATGAAAGTTGTCAGGTCACTTTAGAGCCGGAAAGGATAGGAGATTTCGAATTTAGTATCGTCAATTTTGTTAGACTTCAGATGATACGTGCTTTTATTTTAATTAGGAAAATCACATATTTCTATTTTTGGTATTTTTCATAATTTTAAGAATTTTGCTTCCCTTTTAAAAATAATTAGGATTTTGGTCATTCATATTTATATTGTACTTTTGTATTACGAATTAATCATTAAATAATATTATATTTTAGAGTTTCCCCCTATTTTCTCTGTGAATTCAGAGCGTTATTTTTGACTCGATACATAAGGAATTATAGTGTTGTTTGTGGTTTTAGTTCTGCTGCGTCACACTCGATCTCAGCAACCTCAAAATATTTGAGGCATCCTTGGCAAACCATTGCATCATCCTATAAAGTCCATTGTCAAGTTGATCAATGTTGATGTCCCTATCCTCTGGAAATTTTATCAGGCGACACTGATTGTTACTGCTGTAAGGATCAGGATCATAAGCCACCATTCCATCTCGAAGAGTAGACCAATGATCTTCCTGACTCACTTCTTAGAGACCCACTTGAACCTAAACAGGGATTTTACAGGCAGTCTGACATGAATTTCCGCCAAAAGCGACTCAGGAAAATCAGAAACATGGAATTTGGGCCCACCATTAGCCATTCGTCTTGCCTCTACGCTGATACATAACTCAACGAATCGAGGATTAGTAAAATCAATCAAAAAATTGTGAGCTCAACGAATCGAGTATCAGTGAAGTCAATCAAAAAAATATAAAAAATATTGTACATGATCGATACATGATACAAACCCAATATGACACGACTTATTAGACACGTATTAATAAACAAATCGGATATAACTGAAATATTTTTTAATACAAACCTATTATGACCCGACACGAACTCGCTTTACTGACAGACACGGTTGATAGACCTAGTTGATAGTACAATTGGACAAGTGGTAAATTTTACATATACCACTAAACTCTTAGCTTTATTATAAATTGTCCATTAACCTTTCAATTATTTTAATTTGCCTCCTAAATTATATAATTTATATCAATCAACCTCTTTTGTTAATATTAAGCGTTAAATGAGACAAATTAATAATTAATCTTAATAAAATTTATCTTATTTATTGGTTGATTTTAGCAAAATGGATCCATTAAAGCAAATTATATAATTTATCGATAAATTAGGACAATTAAAAATTCTGGAATCAATTTAAATAAATGTCATAGTTTAGTAGGCATTTGTGAGATTTACCCTTGTTCAAATTTATTCACCGTGCCACGTGATCCGGTCCACTAAAATACATTCTCGCTCCGATCCGACTGGGAACATTATAACAAAGAAATCTGAATATAAAACCCTAGAAATTATAGATTTTCTAATTGTCATAAACATCGTAAATTCGACATTGATGACTATTTTTTTCTCTCTCTAAATTCTAAATCTGTGTATCTTTCTTTAACTGGAGGTGGTGGCAATGGCGGTTCCAGTGGTCAAGTTTCCGATCTTCTTCGTGATAAGGATCATCGGCATAGCAGTGGCAGCTCTGGTACTGACGTGGAATATGCATTACAGAGGAGGATTGGCTCTCATCTCCGACGTAAAAACCCGCATCTTCAATGTATGTCGCTTTTCTAAAACTTCAATCCCTCCACTGCTAGTTTTGTTTTGTTTTGTTTTGTTTTGTTGTCCAAATTCCAAATTTATATGTAGTTTAGTTGTCAGGTAAGTTGATGTTCTAATGTGAGACCGTGTGTACAACCTTTGACTCTTTATGTTAAAATGCTACTGATATTTTGCACCATCCTGAAAATGAAATGGATGATGTTTTGTGGAATTCAAATTGTGTCTGCCAACTCACTGAATTAACTTGGTTGAATTGAACTAATGAGCAATGTGGCAATTTTTATATATGTGGGGCATTGATATATACGCTTGATCTATTACTGGAGCTGTGATTGTTGCACTTTTCTGGCATGGAAGAGCTTATAGTTTTGTTTAGTTGAGGTAAATGGTGAGGTAAAGGCGATGTCAAAGTAAGATATATAAATAACGAAATTAATTTTATGAAAATGATCGACCTTTCTTGTAAAAATTTTCCTGTCTCCTCGATGTTTTACAAGAAAATTTGGGTTTCTCCATAGTTTATGAATTATCTCTATTTTCTGCAAATTTGCCTTTACTCACATTTTCCCACACTATCCAACAAGGAAAAATAAAATCCCGCTTCCAGTTGAGATTTATGTATTTTGGTGGGGATTAAAGTTGTTATATTATTTAGACTATGTTTCAAGGATGATAGAGCATGTGTCTTCTGTTTTGTTTGCTTATCTTCTTGTTGATCTTGTGTCTTCTGCAGGTCCATCCTGTTTTAATGGTTATTGGCCTTGTACTTTTGAATGGTGAAGGTGAGTTTGGTGAGACAGTGATTTTTTATTTTTGGGTGTGCTATACTTGGTGAGACAGAATTATATATATATATTTTTTTTATCATAGTGAGACAGTATGATGGAAGTGGTCAGATCTGTATGCTTTTAATCTTAGACTCGCTATGTATCTATTCGTTAACAGATATCTTTGTAGTAAGCCTATCTCATTTGATGTGAATTTATTGTGGTAGAATCGTTGCATATGCGCAACATAATATTGCCATTTATAATTGCCTGCATGATACTGAACTAAATTTCCCCTGTACTCCTTTATGATGGCTCCATGTAGAAATTTCTATAACAAGGGATATTCTTTCAAAATGTTTGTTCTGCAGTTTCCATATACATTATACACAGCAAGTTACCTAGTTTTCCTTTAAGAGAAAACTTAGACGTCATGACTTTCCAAAGGGTGTTGTGATAATTTCCTCTTCCATGTTTCTTCAGGGAGAATGTACTGAAATCTACAGTTAATGATTGATGTAGCAATTAAAAATGCATATGTTGACTAACTATTTGTATATAAGATTTTGCATAATGTTAAGCACGAGTGTCTAGAACTTGCAGCATCATTACTTAAATTGGACAAGTCTTTTGACACTGATGATTATGTAAATTGTGCTTCATGACATTCAAGCATGAGGGGTATTTATCCAGTATGATCCTATGAGCGGGAACATTATTCTTACATGGGTTTTTGAGTGAACACTCATTAGCAGATATAAATGGCAATGAGAGCATATTGTTGATTACTTTGTGAGCCACCATGGGAATATTATTTTAGTGGGCAGTTGAGAAAGGAAGCAACCAAGTGCAGACAAATTAGTGCTCTCCCTTATATTCAGTGATAGGTGTGCTGGATTTGGTTTCAATTGATATCAGATGGATCCTAAATGTAATTCATATGATACATTTCATGAAGTAAATCATGTTTTGTACAGATATTTTTCAATTGATGAAGCCAATTTGGTCTATTGAAATGATACGAATATAGTTGGCGCTTTGTTAAACCTTTTAAATTAGATTTGCATGTTCTTAATTCTTCGCATACTATGCTATTCCCCTATATCTAATTGTTTTTTCCCTTTCCTTCAAAATTTGTTGAATATCGCTTTGTTATGATAAAAAAGAACTTTTCTAATGGCCCCGAGATCAATGCGAACTCAAGAATATTATATAGATATGCTACGGTCATTTTAGACATAAATTGGATTTTTCTTTCCTAATAGTTTGGAGAACAGTGTAAATCTTTTTTTTTTTTTCCGTGTACTTTTGGTTCTGTTGGGTTGCTTCCTGCCTTATATACCTTGGGTGAGGTCTTGTAGTGAATGTGTAGAAAACTTTCATACTTTGTCCAGTGTAAACAGATTATAACTAATTGTTATGTGTTTGATTGAAGTTATTTCTTTCCAAATGATGTCATTTTCCCTGCTTACTGTTGCTTTCAGTATTTTTTGTTTTAATTGGTCTGTGCGGGTTGATGCAGCCATGCTGGCATACAAAACAGTATCCAGAACAAAAAGCTTCAGAAAGTTGGTTCATCTTTCATTGCAATTCCTGGCTTTCTTCTTGAGCATAATCGGTCTATGGGCTGCTTGGAAGTTTCACAGTGATAGGGGCATTGATCACTTTTACAGCCTGCATTCATGGTTGGGCCTTGCTTGCCTTTTTTTATTTGGCATCCAGGTCTTCTTCTTAACCTCCCTGCCCCCTCCTTTCTCTTTCCAGTATATATATCATATATGTATCACACACGCGTGCTCTCTCACACACACACACAGTAGAAGAATAAGTAGCTTCCATATCACATCATTTCATTTTTGGCTATAATTCCTCCTCCACAGTGGGCTGCTGGATTTGCAACCTTTTGGTATCCTGGTGGTTCAAGGGACAACAGAGCTACCTTGTTGCCATGGCATGTATTCTTTGGGGTGTATGTTTATGGTCTTGCTCTCGCTACCTGCGCCACAGGTATTTTAGAGAAAGCCACATTTCTTCAAACCCACCAAATAATATCGCGTTATTCTACTGAAGCTTTGTTAGTGAACTCTTTGGGTGTCTTGATTATTGTTCTGGGTGGTTTTGTTATTCTGGCGGTCATCTCTCCTATGAATGGCAAAAGTGACGTTCTCAGAGGATCAATAGAGTAGGCATGAGTTTTGTCTGTTTGAACTTCTACTGTAACTGAGAGTTCTATCCGTTTGGAATTCAATTGTTACCAAACAGGGTGTGTACTTGTACATGGGAATTTTTTTCCTTACCCGAGACATGAAAGAAGAGATGTAACTGAGTTGAAATTCAATAAAACTTTCCTGGACTGGCTGTTTGATCACCAGGTTGAGATATAAACCAAAAAAGCTTAACCCACGATTAACAAGATCTATTTTTGAAAAACTTACCATATTTTAATTGTAAGTAATTTGTTAGGTCGATACTAACTCAACCCCATTGCAATAACTTGCTCTTTATGAATCGTTACTTTACTATTTGAATTGTCAGTATCGATTTGATATCACAAAAAATCCCATTCTAAGAACTACATATCTAAGAAAAACACCGTACACCTGAACAAGCACTGCAAATCACAGCAAAACATCCCAAAGAAGGTGATTTCAGGATTATTTTATGGGACCAAGCCAGTTAATTAGCAGACCATGACAACTAGGAGATAAATTTCAAGGGCCTGTGCTGCATTGATTAAGGATCAAAACAAAATCACAAACAGAGAAAAGTAATCCAATACATCCTTAGCAGTGATTTTCATCTTCATAAGTCTTGAGCATCCCAATTCAACAACAATACATTTGAAGGAAAACAAAGATCATTGTAGCAGCATAAGAAAAAGCAACTTGAATTCCTTTATCAGGATGGACACTTCATATGAAACTGGGACAGATCGGTCCCTTGGACAGCCCAAGACGAACTTCCATTCCATGATGCAGGTCAGCTGGGTGGAAGGTTTCAGAGTCACGTGGATCTGTAAGAAGCAACAAGAGAGATTGACCAGAGTTAGGTCCCACTCTATAAGTTGTTTGTGATGGTAACTCTATAATTTCACCAAGCCAAACTGTGTATCTCTATGTACATACAATCACTTCCATGAAAACGTCAAACGATCAAATTAAACTTTAACAGTTACAGTGACCAAAAACAAAACTTTAACAGTTACTGTTAGCTAAATTTGGTTGTTATTCATGAATGGGTAATAAACTCGTCCGACTTAAAAAATGATGCTTACAACTATGATGATGAAACCCCAAGAATTAATCTAAGCTAAAGACGAACAAATCTCAACTCAAATTCTTGTCCCTAGTTTTTTTTTGTTTTGCATCCAAGGAGGAGAAAAATATAAATAAATGGCTGACCATCTAACATCCAATCCAACACCAAACAGTAGTTTAAATGATAGAATTATGGCCATCCACCTCTTTTGGCTATTCAATCAGAAAAAAAACTCTCTTTTGGCAAAACCATATTACTTAGATATTTGTCAAAGCTTACGCACAATGACTTCAAATCTCTAGTGAATAGAGAGTGGGAAGCAGATGAGTGCTAAACTTTGTTAAAGGAAAAACCACATGGAGCAGAATTGGACCAATCATTTTATTCATAAATGTAAACTCAACTGTTGGTTTTACTGGATATATTCTTACCATTAAGGTAATCTTCAAAACCAAAGTCCTCCAAAGCTCCTGTCATTGCCTCCAATCCCAGCATGGAAGATGGTATCCCTCCTACAGGCCTCTGAAATCTGCAAATTTTAAGAAGGGGGAGGGAGGGAGGAGGATGCAAAGCAAATATAGCTTTCATATCTGCTTTATGCAAAACCAAGCAAGACAAAGGTTTTGAACACTATAAGATGCACACATGTAACAGAAAAAACAAAACATATATATTAATATTTGACAATCTTCAAAACTTGCTGCACATTGATCTGATCAGGATACATTCACTGATGATAATCTCCATGGTATATCAATGGATTCGTTCATTTAGTCATAAAAGAGAAGAATGCTACACATTTTTGCATTAAACATTTGCCAAAGTTGCTTTATAATAAGTTCTGTTCTCAGCAGACTGGTTAAAGACTTTCTACATATTCAAGAACTCAACTTAAATGTGTACAAAAACTACACCGCAGCGCCTAAAATACGTGATGTGTTAGTCATAGGCCAATGCATCCTAATTCGGCTAAACAAGAGATGACATCCAACAAAAACTGATTCTGCTGTGGCATTATACACAAGGAAAGATATAAGTGCTCCTACAAACACTCAAAGCAGCAAGGGCCAAATGCTAATAATCCAAACAAGAGCCATAAAAAATACTCCCAATCAAGACAGCCTGCTTAGGGCAGCTAATTCCAACTTCCAATCCAATTCAATACGAACAATAAGACCATAGGCAATGCACAATCGTCCACTTTGAACATACTTAGCACCCCAAATACCCATTAAGGTGCCAAAACCTACTAACTTTAATCTTATCAGTACTTAGCCCCAGTTATTTAGAGTCTTTAATGTACCAATCAAAATTAATTAACCCCACACCTTATTTGCTACGTTCAATTACATAAATTGAAGTAGCCTTAGTAGACAAAAGAAATGGCACGCAATGTAAGATACACGGATAACAACTTATACAATGCTCAGATAGACACTTTTATTTCTTCATTCAAATAGAAAATATAGGCACGAAAACAGAATACTTGAAATTAAAGGGGAAAATAGACGAAACAATCTTAGATAAAGAAAAGGAACTGGATACATTTCCATTAAGTGAAATAAGCTGACGACCGGGGGTGTATGATTTTCCTTCAATTCAATCTCACAATGAACATAAATATGTAAATTTGTGCTTTTATGCTTCCACTATTTTTCTTCATCACTTTCACGTCAACCAAACAGCATTAATAATCAAGTCAAGCTTTCACATGTAAATAACTAAGCAAATCATCAGCTCACAGACAGCGAAAACCCCAAACATTAAAAAAAAAAAACCGTACTTTGAAGCCAAAACCTAATTTCAACAAGATAAGAGGCTCACCATGCAACAGAACAATTGAAATAGAGATCATATATCGACATAAAAACTTCAAAATTCGTAATACCTGGAAAGAATTTGGCGATCGAGCTCCATCCTCAAAGGAAAAGCCGAGCCGTAAGTGTTCACAAGGATCTTCCTCTTCATATCCTCTTGCCTCATCCTTGTCTGATCAAACAACATATAGACATAGACATAAACACTTTGCACATACACATCCATAGCCATATATGATTATCGAGAAATTGGGGTTCAGAGAGAGAGAGTACTGATTGATATTCAGATTCGAGGGGATGAGATCCAACGATGTCGCTCTTTACGCCATGAAGTCCAAATCGAAGTGCATCATTTTTCACCCCTCCGATTTCGTGCTCTATTGTCTTCGGGGATTCCATTCTCTCTCTCTTCTTCTTCTTCTTCTTCAATTCACCGTGAGACAGACAGACACCAGGTTTATTGACGAAAACTTTGTGCACAAGCAATATGGCCGTCGAGAGCAGAGAGCAGAGCCCATTTCGCTAACTTTAATGGGCCTGGTAGCCCAATGGGCTGTCAAAATGCATCCTGTGAATGTTTCTTTTTGGAGAAATTTGGAGGTCGGTCTCTTATATGGACTTATTTGGATTTAAGTCCGCTAAAAAAACTTATTTGTTATGAAATCCATTTTTTGTCAATTTTATCAAACTATCCATTTCCTTTATAAATGAGGTAAAACTAAAAATTAAAAACTCATAAATTTTTGAAATTTGACTAACATTAAAAAAAAATTCTCTCATATTTATATAATAAAGTACAATACAATTCAAATCTCAAAAGATAAACAAAATGACTTTTGCTTTTCGCGGTTGAGATCTATTTAAATTTTACTTTAAAGTTAATCCGACGGCTAATATTAACATCCCAAATTTAATAGAGAAAATAAGTCCCTAAAGATGTGTTTGAGGTAATTTTTTAAAAGTGCTTATAGAACTTATAATTTTTCGTAAGTACTTCAAAAAAAAAAAAATAGTATTTGGAATTACCCCACCATCACCACTACCATTACCATCACAACTTCCGCCACCGCCACCGCCACCGCCACCGCTACCACACCACCACCTCTGTCACAACAACCACCTCTCTCACAACAACCACTACCACCACCATCATTGTCGCTACCCCCCACAACCACCCCACCCACCGCCCCACCACCACCATCACCACTACCACTATCTCCATTGCCCCACCACCACCATCACCACCGCTACCGCCACCTTACCACCACCAGTGCCCTAACGCCACTATCCCCACTACCACCACTGTCGCCATCTTACCACCACCGCCACTGTCCCACCATCCCCACCACTATCATCACTATTGTCACCCACGACTGTCACTATCACAACTGGTCGTCATCACCCATCACAACTATCACCGTCTCCCACCACCACCACCACCACCACCACTACTGCTCACCACCACAACCACCGCTCGCGCCCACTACAATCGGTGCTTAAATTCCTTTCTATCTCCTCTATCTTTGTAATTTGATTTTGGGTGTGAATACAAATATGTTTATTGTTGATTTTTTTTTTATTACTCCGTGTCTTTAGGTATGAGAAATAACTAGTTTATATAATAAAGTACAATACAATTCAAATTTCAAAAGATAAATAAAATGACTTTTGTTTTTTGCGGTTGAGATCTCTTTAAATTTTATTTCAAAATTAATCCGACGGCTAATATTAACACCCTAAATTTAATAGGAAAAATAGGTCCCTAAATGTGTGTTTGAATTGACTTTTTAAAGTGCTTATAAGATTTATTTCTTATAAGTACTTTAAAAAAAAAGTAGTGTTTGTAACTGCCCAACAATCACCTCTACCACCACCACCCCACCACCATCACCACTACCACCACCATAACTACCCACACCACCACCACCCCCACCACCACCTCCATTGCCCCACTACCACCTCCACCTCCACCTCCACCTCCATTGCCCCACGACCACCATCACCATCCCACCATCCCCACTACCACCACTCCCACCCCCATCACCACTGTTGCTACACCCTACCCCACCGCCACTGTCCCACACTCACAGCCCCATCACCACCCCCACGACCATCACAACTGCCACTATCACAGCCACCATCGCCACCGCCGCTAACCAACCACCGTCTGCCCATCGCTGCCACTACCCCACCACCACCACCGATTGCTACTACCATCGTCCACCACCACCACCCACCACTATCGTCATCTTATTCTTATATTTATTAATATTACCATCATTATCCCACTACCATCGTCGCCCACTGTCAGCACCTATCACCACCATTGTTGTCCACTGTCACCCACTACCATAACCCACCACTACCCGTCGTCGCCCACCATTGCCACCAACTACTGTCACCCACCCTTATCACACTTACCACCACCAACCGCCACCACCCGTCATCACCCACCACTACAATCACCCACTATCACCTACTCCCACCATACTTACTACCACCAACCACTACCATCGTTATTTGCCACCACCCATCACATTGTCGCCTAGAAACACCCATCGTCGCTTACCACCACCATTTCATCGCCCACCACCACTGTTATCGCCCCACCACCACCACTGTTAACTACCATCATCATCGTCCACCATCACCCACACCCACCACCACCACCTACGACTGCCACTGCCACCACCTACGACTGCCACTACCACCATTGTTACCCAAAATCCACCACCATCATCACTGTTGCCACCCATGGCTGCTACCACCATCACGGTCGTCGCCACCCACCACAACCATCATCGTCTCCCACCATCACTACCACCGCTCACAATCACTACCACCACTCACCTCCACTACAATCGGTGCTTAAATTCTTTTCTCTCTCATTTATCTTCGTGATTTGATTTTGAGTGTGAATACAAATATGTTTATTGTTGACCAATTTTTTTATTACTCTGTACCTTTAAATACGGGGAATAACTAGTCTATCTATATTCATATATAAGTTAGGATTATATCTCATATATATATATAAGCTGAGTCCTACATCAGTTGGACTTTTTTAGTTAAGAAGGCAGCATGCTTAGGATAATAATTACTGTTCTAAGCATGCATATTTTGATTTCTTTTATTTATTCCATGTAACTAGATTGCATTGAGGGGTAAGATACATATGTCCCCCTAGCTAGGTGTAATTTTTCTTGAAAGCAATAAAACTCCCTCGTGCTGTCGAGGTTCACCAAAAAAAAAAATATATATATATATATAATAGTAATATTAAAAATAAAAAATAGTAACATTTAACTACAAAAAAAAGTTATCATTTAAATACAAAAAATAATACCATTTAAACACAAAAAATAATAACATTTAAATATAAAAAAATAGTAACATTCAATATTAATATTTTAAAAAAATAACAATAGTAACATGTTCTACAAAAAATAGTAACATGTTTAATAAAAACAGTAACATGCTCAAAAAAAAAAAAAATAGTAACGTGTTTAACAAAAACATTAACATGCTAAAAAAAAAAACAATATAGAACATTGAACAAAATTAAAAATAAAAATAGTAGCATTCAAACCTATAATCAGAGGAAGAAGCCTCCAATTTTTCAGCATTCAAAAAAGTAACACTGAAAAAGTAATAACATGCTCAATAAAAAATAGTAACATGGTCAATTCGAAAAAATAGTAACATGATCAACAAAAAACGTAATAACATGAAACATTAACAAAATTTGGGGATTATTTATCAAAAAATAAAATAAAATTGGGAATCAAACTAATAACACATTGAGCAAATTTTTCAACCTTTTTTTTCTGAAAACCAACGACATAAAAGTTCGTGATGACCATAACACAATAAAAGATATGATAGTTGTTGATGATGTTCCAAACCCTACTGATTTTGATGCTATGGAGGAAAAAATGATATTTAAGGAGAAAGATTTGTTGTACTGGAGTGATGATTTTCTTCTAACGAGAGAGAGAGAGAGAGAGAGAGAGAGAGAGAGAGAGAATATAAATTTCAATTTCAATTTCGGAATGATTAAGGGATAATAATTTTTAATTTAAGAAATTAATTTAAAACTACGTTCAAGGTCTTTAATGTTTCTATAATTGAACAGAATGACACTGTTAAGAGTATTTTTGAGATTTAAAAAAATAGTAGACTTAAGTACTTATTAGTAAGATAAAAAAAGACTTACCACCAAATAAATATCCTTGACGGACTCAAATCATTATAAATCCATCTAAAAGGATTCAACCCTAATTTTCACTTCTTTTCCAGATCAAAACAGATTTTTTACTAAATGGGCTTGCCTTGGTGTTCAACTACGTTATTCTAAGAAATTTACAAATCAAAAAAATTAAAAAAAAAATAAAAATTTTAGATTATTTTTTTAATTTTTATAAAAAATTCTTAAGTTAGAGCCTAAGAAAGTAAGAAAAAAGTTCATCTATCCTTTAGTAGGCTTAGATATTTATTTTAATATTATGACTTTAAGTTTTAGAAATATACATCTCTCTCCCCTTCCAACACGCACACTTACACACTCTCCGTCATACTGAATTCTCTTTAGTTTTTTTGCCAAACAACATTTTTGTTAGAAAGATCAATAATCCTAAGCTTATCACAAAAAAAAAAAAAATCCAAATTATACACACCAAAATTTGTCTTTAATACATTTTTTGAGACATTTAGACTTTTAGTGTTTATTTTATTTTATTTTAGAGTTGGGTTGATTTTATAGTGTTTTTTTAGTTTGGTTTGATTTTGCAGTTTACTATACCTATTTTGGTGTTTTTTTTTTGCTACAGGGTGTTTAGGTTTGCGTCAACTACTCCCTCGAACTCAGTGATTAGCCACTATGGCTTGAGCTGAGTTTAGAGCATGTCCCTAAAAGGACAAATGTGACTAGCTCTTAAGGGATGTGAGAAGCAATTGAACTTGAAACCTCTGAATTACCAAATGTCAGTCTCAACAACTGAACCAACCTTAAAACTTTTGGTGGGTTTTGTTGAGGAATTGATCCTTGTAGGATTGATTCGTAAGTAATTATCTTTAATTTTTTGTATGGAAATGGGTTCGAAGGTACCAACGGCATATTAGTGCTTTGTCATCAACTGGTAGGGAGTATCATTTTTTTTTTAATTTTGAGTGTGTTTTGTGGATTCACTTTTTGATATCACCTTATTTTAGTAATTGTATAATTTATGGGTTAATGTGTGAATTCACTATTTGATGTCACACTAATTTTAAAATTATGTCACTTTTTGATTATGACAGACAATTTTTAAAATTATGTCACCGTTTGATGTCACATTATTTTTAAAATTATATCACTCTTTGATGTCACATTATTTTTTAATTATGTCACTCTTTAATGTGTGAATTCACTATTTGATATCTTTTTTTGATGTCACGTTATTTCTTAATTATGTCAGTCTTTTGTTTATGAACACAAATTCATGAGGTTTATGAATTTTTTAGAGATTTGAGAGTTAATAAGTAAGAATTTTCTAGGAAAATTATAATATTTTAATATAAAAAAATAGTTGCTCTTGAAATCTAAAAAGTTGCCTTTTTCATGGAAAGAATTTCATTTGAACATTTTTATGGAAGGATTGCATCAATTTCAAAGCTCTCCCCCCTTGAATCTTGCATGAGCATTATATGTTTGGAGTTTGAATGAAACTCCGTTGAAATAACAACTCAGTCAATGAATTGATTTTCTTTCTTAATTCGGCTTAGCTAATTCAATAAATAGATAATTAAGGGTATTAGAGGAATTAAACAAACTCATAACTAACTTGTTACATGTGAATTACCAAATACTCTTTTTCATGGTAACGATCAATTAATCTTGAAATTTCAAATTATATAAAATTTTCAGTCACTATGTAAATTTTAAACTCTTAATCTTGCATAACAGAATTTATATAGCTGATCCCATAAAAATTGAGAGAAAACTTCGATTGTTGAGTTGAGTATGTAAGTTCTTTTTTTTTGGCAAATAGAGTGTGTAAGTTCTTGACATTAATTTTATGGAGTTCACTTGCGTACCGTTTTTTACTTTTTCGGTACCATACCGAAAAAATAAAGGGTTCAAAGGGCTAACATTTATTCATTAAAAACTCACAACCGGTTCTATAGGTTTCTCCCAAAAAGTGGTACTTTACTCCAAAAAAAGTGGTATCTTACCTCAAAAAAGTGGTATCTTACCTTAAAAAAGTGGTAACTTACCCCCACAAAAGTAATACATTTCCAAAATTGTATCTTACCACAAAAAAAGTGGTACCTTAACCCCCAAAAAGTGGTATCTTACCCCCAAAGAGTTGTAATTTACTCCCAAAAAGTAGTACATTATTCTTAAACAGTTGTATCTTATCCCTAAAAATGATAACTTACCCCCTAAAAGTGGGTTTTATCCCCACAAAAATGGTAACTTACCCCCCCAAAGAGTAATAACTTACTCCTTAAAAGTGGGTCATTACCCTCACAAAAGTGGTAACTTACCCCCGAGTAGTTCAAACTTATCCCCAAAAAATGGTAACTTACCTTTCTAAAAATGCTACCTTACCCCCAAACAGTGATAACTTACCCCACAAAAGTAGTAACTTATTCCGAAAAGTGATAACTTACCCAGAGAAGTGACTTACCCCTAAAAAGTGACAACTTACCCTAAAAAAGTGATAACTTACTCCCAAAAAGTGATACTTACCCTCAAAAAATGATAACTTAACCCCCAAACAGCTGTAACTTACTCCAAAAGTGGTAAGGTCGGTCATAACAAGCTAGGATCAATCTTGATTCAAGGTAAGACCGATCCTGGACCGATTGTAGTGATTTATTTTAGGGAAATTTTCAACCACATCTATTCTAGTTGATCATATCTTCAAGGACACCTAATCTATTATCCAAAACATCATTGACACCCATTCTAGTTTATATTTAAACATTATTGACACCCCACCATTAAATCATCATTTCTAACCAAAAAAAAAAAAAACATCTAAAATACCAAAATTGCCCTTACACAAATCTCAAACAATTTTTTTACATAACATTATATTAAAATTCGAGCCAATTAAAATTTATTTTTTTAGATATTAAAATTCAAGTTGGTTAAAATTCATTTTTCTATATATTAAAATTTATGCCGATTTGAGCTCAACCTGAGCTGCTAGCGTCGATTAAAATTTGATTCGAATCGATTAAAATTTATATTTTTTTATTAAAACTGGTGCCAATTAAAATTTGAGTCGATTAAAATTTATATTTTTTATGTATCAAAATTCAGACCGATTAAAATTCAATGTCATTTGATTAAAATTTGATTCGAGCCGATTTAAAATTTTAATCAAATCGAATCGAATTTTGATATGTATAAAATTATAAAAATACAATTAAAATTTATTTTTTTACATATTAAAATTCAAGGTGGTTAAAATTCATTTTTATACATATTAAAATTTATGTCGATTTGAGCACAACCTGAGCTGCAAGCGCCAATTAAAATTTGATTTGAGTCAATTAAAATTTGTATTTTTTTATTAAAACTTGTGCCAATTAAAATTTGATTCTAGCTGATTAATTTTTTTTTACGTATTAAAATTTGAGTTAATTAAAATTTATATTTTTTATGTATCAAAATTCGGGCCGATTAAAATTCAATGCCATTTGATTAAAATTTGATTCGAGCCGATTAAAAATTTTAATCAAATCGAATCGAATTTTAATATGTATAAAAATATAGTTTTTAATCAACTCAAATTTTAATACATAAAAAATAAATTTTAATCAACTCAATCGTCTCAAATATTTGTAGAAAAACGAGTCTTAATCGGCTTGAATTTTAATATGTAAAAAAAAAATTAATTGGCTCGAATTTTAATTGAATTGTACGTACAAAAATTATTTGATGTTTGATTGAAAATATTTCTATCCAACGCGAGAGTAGATGATAATTACCAAAAAATTGATTCGATTTCGAGTTTGGGTTCTTGAATTCGGTATTTGGGTGTGATGAAAGATCCAGATTTTAGTAGGATCGATAAACTTGACCGCTAAACATGCCAGGATCAGTCCTGATTTAGGCTAAATCTTGATCGCTAAACATGCCAGGATCGGTCCTGATTTAGTTGTATGCGTGATCGATAAACTTGAACACTAAACATGATCGGTCCTGATTTAAGATTGGTAGACATGGTCTAAGACCGGTCCTGATTTTTAAAAAAGAAAAGTGTTAAACTTACCAAAAAAAATGGTAATCTTACACAAAATAAGTTGTAATTTTACCAAAAAAATGGTAAACTTACCCAAAATAGTATTCTTACCCAAAAAGATGGTAAAAGATGGTTACCAATTTTAAGGGTGGTAATTTTATTAAAAAAGTGGTAACCTTGCTCCCAAAAGTGGTATTATTACCTAAAGAGTTGTAATCTAGTTGTAGTTTTACCCCATCAGTAACCTTATCCCCAAAAGTGGTAACCTTAGCTTTCAAAAATGATAATCTTACCAAAAGAAGTGGTAACATTACCCAAAAAAAAAAATGTTATTTTTACCAAAAAAAGTAGTATTCTTACCCAAAATTGGTAATCTTACCCTCAATACGTTGTATTCTTACCCAATCAGTTATAACGCTACCAAAAAACATGATAATCTTATTTTAAAAAATTTTAAGTGTATTTTTTTATTAAATATAAGATTACTATAATCTCAACCTACTAATTAATTTATAATCTCTTGAATGATTCATAGGGATAAAAAAAACTCTACAACTCTATCTTCTTCTTTCTCCGTCTTCTTCATCCTTGTCTGAATTTTTTTTTTTTTTTTTTATGAATTTGTCAAGCCTCAAACCTACTGAGTGGGTAGCCGGTAAAAGGTAAAATAGTATTTTAAATTTCATCAACGGTTGTAACTCCTTGATTATGGATCAATGGTGGATGTTCATTTTTCAATACCATACTGAAAAGGTAAAAGTCAGTACCATAGAACGATCCTAATTTTATTTATGTATGATTATAGATTTGATCAACTCTTCAGGGTATAGTGGAAGGGGATTGCTATATAGCTGGTGAGACTCGAACTCAAGTTATGCCTAAAGATAGACAGCTCCTTAATCACTCAAACAAACTCATTTCACTCAATGCCTGATTTTGTTTTGCACTCTTAATGGTGGAAGATTTGCCGTTATACTTGGAATAAAATCAACCAAAACTCATGACAGCTCTAAGGTTCATCAACAACACTCTGTAGAGCAGCTATATTGGCAATTCCTCATGAGTGGATGGAAAACATATAAAATCTGAGTTATAGATTTTTGTTCATCCCTCGTCGTGATAATAGTTGAGGGTCCACAACCATAACTTGATATATCTATAACCATAAACTAAAATATGTCTATGATCAACTAATTGATGGGTTTCGAGAATAGTCAGACTTATTGAACATGGAGGTGACACAAAAATAAAATAAAAAAACTTTCCACAGCTCGAGAGAAAGTTTGATGCAGCCGAGTGGAAATTGAATTCTCATTGATAGTGGTAACTAAACAACTAATTTTACCCTAAAATGCTACTGTTTTAGGGATTCAACGAAATGCAAAGAAGAAAGGTATAGTTATGCACAAATTGTCATGATTACGTTGGAGGAAAGATGCGTTTAAAATGCACCACTGTTATCAAGGTCGAGTTTCGGTACCAAAATATATTTTTTGGGTATCATACCTTTATTTTTTATCTAATTAAAACTTGACAGGAACAAAATTTTTTATTCTATTATTTTTTTAGAGTAATACTACAAAATCCAAATAAAACCCAAAAAATTATAACCCAAATACATATCAACCCTTGGATGAGTGGGTCCCATCAATTTTTTCAGTGGGGCCCACTCTTCCCACACTCATCCAAGGGATGATATGTATTTGAGTTTTAACTTTTGAGTTTCATTTGAATTATGTAGCATTTTTTTTTTAATAAATAGTTGTAAATCATCCAAACTAAAATTAATGATTGTGATGGGATTTCGGCATGGAACCGAATCGATAGACTCATCCTTGTTATTAAGTGCAAGTAGGATTGAATATTCACTTCAGAAATTCTAAGTTTCATAAATCTAAAAACAATATGCAACCTTGCCCATGAAATACAACTTGCAAACTCTTTCAAAAGAGAGGTAAAGACTAGAGGGTGAGACCACTTGGGTGCATTCAGAGCTGTGGTTTTATTCCCACATCAAAGAAGATGGCAGAGTTGGGACACGAAAGAGGATTATGAATAGAGACAAAGTAAGTTGAGAAACATTCTTACCTGGACTGAGTCAATGGGTGATCAAGAAGCCCCATGGCTTAGCATGGTGATTTCCATTGCACTTCCAAGTGTTGGAGCCTATTTCATAATTTGTGACAGCAGGGCCTGTGTTCGCTCGGCCCCAGCCTAGTTTAAATAAAGATTTATTTATTTTCTGTGGGGCCAAAGTACATGTGGGTCAACTGGTTGAGCCCTTTTCTAAAGAAACATGTGAATATGCTTGCATAGTCATGACTTGTGAAGCTATTAGTATGTTAAAAGGGAACAATCAGTACTTGACTTTTTATAAAAACAATTACACTTTTCTGGTTGCTTTTGATTGAACATTGCAGAGATTGGGAATGAAAAATGCTTGTGATATGTCCTGCATTATAATTGAAACTCATTCCGTGGTCTTGAAACACACTCACAGAGAGAGAGAGAGAGAGAGAGAGAGAGAGAGAGAGAGAGAGAGAGAGAGAGAGAGAGAGAGAGAGAGAGAGAGATTCTGTATGTCATAAAAATAACTTCATTTTATTTTATGATGTGCAAAGTGTGCACTTCTCTATTCAAACAATCAATAAACTTCGAAATAGCAATCAAGTAAATGTCTTTTTAGTGGCCATTGTTATCAGAACTGAGCTTGAAGATAGTTAACCACATTTTTGTCAACCTGGAAGGCCTTGGTGAGAACATCAACAGAGATAGGTGGCTTCGACCCGAACACTGCATTTGCAGTGGTGATTACTCCTGGATTCTGACTGCTCAATGCGGCAATAGCCACTGCAGGTGTGTTTCCAACATTTAGCTGGAAGTGAATGAGACCAACAGGGAACACAAACACATCTCCTTTGTATAGGACCTTGCTTATGAGACGATTGTCGGGGTTGGAAGTAACAAATCCCACATAGAGGGCACCTTCCACAACAGTAAGGATCTCGCTAGCACGAGGGTGTGTATGAGGAGGGTCAAGGCCATATGGTGCAAAATCAAGGCGTGCTATCGAAATGCCAAGGGTGTTTAGTCCACCAATTTGAGCAACTGTTACTAGATTGACCATGAACCCGAGTTTATTAGACGTGTTAGTAGGTACGTTGAGCCCAGGGAAGAAAAAATCATTAGCCGTGGCCACCTTTGGATCCTGGCAGAATTTCCCATTCACAAACACTGCACAGAAACAGTAAAATTGGTAAGCATTAGCAGACGATAAAAAGGAAATTTAGATTGATACAAATATTTCTACCAAGCTTAGAAATGGAGGGGAACATCATGTACCAGCAGCTTTAGAATCATTGACAGCAACACAGAAGTCTTGAAGAGGACTGGGATCAGAAGCATATGCAAGAGAGGAAACCACAGCCCATAGGGCAACATATGCAAGAATTTCAGCTACCGTCTTCTTCATGTTGCTTCGATTATTTAGGCAATTGCTATGGAACAAGAGGATTAATCTTGCTAACTTGTGAAAATCTAAGCATGGTAATGTTGTTTATATAGTTCAAGAGTCATTGACATGTTCGAACCTTGAATCAGTCTAATTATGCTAAAAATTCAGTACACATCCAGGGTAATTAAACTTACCAAGTCTTCAAAATTTTTATATTGTCAATCTGAACAACCCCATTTCAAGCTCTGTTAATCAACTTCCTCGTTTGCTTTCTTATAATTCTTTTGGCTATCCAGGACGGCAGATCAAACGAAACACGAAACAATATGTAACAGTGGATATGAGAGGAAGTTTCCGTTGGGTTCAAATGCATCAGACCTTTGCATATTTGAGTTATTTTTTCAGCAGTTGTGACTAAGCTCAGGGTTAGAGGTTCTGACTATGACTCATTTGGCAAATCTAGTTGACAGAATAATGTTTTAAATTAGATTTGGAATTTGACGGAGTCTTCATCCGTTTTTTTTTCGAGGTTGCTTTGAAAATATAGGTGAAGTATAAAATTCAATAGTACCAGAAACAGACTGTTTTAACTATTTGGAAAACTTCTTCATCCATTTTTTGTCGGGATCGCTTTGATTATCTGCACAATATAGGTGTTATGTACCATTAAAATAGCACCACAAAAAGACCAGAAACAGACTGGCTAGTTAAAATCTCCTATTTAAGAAAGCTTAAGTCCATGTTTTCTGAAAATCTCTGCCCCAGTTATAAAATTGGATCCAAGCCTTGCCGGCCTCACTGTGAACCAAACTGATGCCTGTACAAAAATTGCTATAGAGCTGCATCCAAATGAGATCAGACTGTTGACCAAAAAAAAAAATGAGATCAGACTGGACCTTTGGAAGCTCAATTCAATTCCACTAACTAAATTAAATGGAGGTACCCAAAAACACCCCCTTCACTCTCATTCGAACCACCCAAAAAGATAGCGTAATTGTCACTGTTTATAGACCTGAACTTGGGTGATCATAATCAAGATGAAATTTGGGTGAAATTAAGTAGAGGTCCAAGCCAACTGATATTAAAGAATTAATGCATGAATTATAGTTTGGGGGTGAAATGTCACTCAAACCCAGAACTAATTGCTTCTCCCCGAAAAGGATCATAAGTTGATGATGTCTCTTGACTAAACAAGTCAATTGACAGGCTCATATTACCTAGTAGTAGGGATGGCAGCGGACCGAAGCGGAGGCGCCGAGGGGGGGGGGGGGGAGTTGTAGTCTCCATTTTCGTACCCGCTTAAAAAAAATTTGTCCATCCCCGTTAACGGGTATAGTTTTCATCCCCATCCCTGTTAACGGGTATAATTTTCATCCCCATCCTTGTCCGCGGATAAATTTGTAATTCCCGTCCCCGTCCCCGCCTTCACCCCCAACTCCGTCCACCTTACCCGCCTAAACCCAAACCCAAGCCAACATAATACAAAATTCTAAATAAATATAACATTCTAAATAATTCAACATAATTATAGAATATCATAACATAATTAAAAGTTTATCATTTACAACATAATATAATTAAAACCTTGTCTATAACATAATCCAACATAATATAATTAAATGTTTATTTTCCTTGTAAATCCAACACAATATCATGTAACACAACATAATATAACATAACATAATCTAACATAAAAAAATATATAAAAACACAAAGATCTACAATTTTACAAGCCAAAACTATGAAAACAAATTAAAAAAAAAAATAATTTCAAAAGAAAAAATCATTCAATAATATGTGGATTTGTATTCACAGTAACATGTGTGTATATATATATATATATAAAATAATAATTGATGATACTTAAAATAAACCCCAGACACGAGCTCAGGAAAAGAGCTCAGCTCTGGAGGACAGGGAAAATAAACCGAGCTCACCCAGCCACGGTCTGAGCTCGACCAGTCAACACTTGTACTCCCAGTTGAAGACACTAGGTGATAAATGCTAAGAGGACAGCAATTCGACAGCAGATACCATCATAAGGAGAATGAAGCCAATCCAAAGCATGAAATCTGTAACCAACCACGATCCTCTCCTAAAATCAAGGAGAGGATCCCATAGAGAAAGGCGAAGATTTATACTAGGAGGAGGCCTTTGAAAGCCGGCCGAATGGATTTTAAGCGATCCCGGGATTATAGATGGAGGTAGGGCTTGATCCCTTCAATATAGGATATAACTCCGGATTAGAGGTAAGCATGAGGCTATAAAAAGGAAGGACAGCCTCCATTGGGAGGAGAGAGCAACTGGAAACCCTAATACCCTGAGTATTCTACTGTAACACATTCAATTTCATCAATAAAGAGAAAGGAGCAAGAGTCTCCATTAGAGAGTGGACTAGCCGAGCTCATTAGCCGGTGAACCACTATACTTCTACTGTATCACACGCACTACATGTCGGTTAATTAGAGCATTCGTCCTTCAATACACGAGCCTTGTAGCTTAGATGCCATATCAAGCCCCACACAGATCGCTCATACCACATAATCCAGTCCCATAGCTCATTCGCGCAGGTTTACACCATCAGTTTGGCGCCGTATGTGGGAACGACTGTTCCTGTTACAAGTAAGCTGATTCCTCAGTGACTGATGGTAACAACTCGAAATATGAGCAGAAGTCAAACAAACCTACCACGAATGCAAGATCAGCAGGAAGCCACCAACGGCAGACAACCCGGGAACATCCAGGAGACGAATTCCCCCATTAATAACGAGTTGGAGGCCCTTCGCCTCGTCAACCAACGATTGCTAAAAGAAAATGCAGAGCTATCAAAGCTCGTACAACGCCCACAGGAGGCGCGACCGGCCCAAGAAGGCCAGAATAACCCCCCTTACAGGGAACGGCGACACTGGGACCCCCTCAGAGAGGTCGACGAAGGAGGAGAAAGCAGCCAGACCAGGGGGCATGCTCCTTATGTACCCCCTAGGAATGGCCATAACAACGAGATGCAAAGTCAGAACGACGGGGGCGATAGGGATGATTCTTTCCCTTATCCACCGGACAGGAAAGAGCAGCGCTGGGAGCAACGCTTCAAAGACATCCAACAAGAGCTCAGCCACATGAAGGAGGCTGTAAGGAGTAAAGCTCCGGTTACAATGGATGTCTTGGTTCAGCAAACCGAGTCCCCATTCACCACGGGGGTGCTACACTTCCCTCTCCCACCGAAGTTCAGGATGCCTCAAATAGAGGTCTTTGATGGGTCAAAAGATCCCGTGGATCATCTCAACACTTACAAGAACCAGATGGAGCTACATGGATACCAGGATCCCGTACGCTGCAGAGCTTTTGCCATCACATTGAAAGGCTTTGCCTTAGCCTGGTTTCACAGGCTCCCACTAATTGTCACAAAAATGATATCTTTCCTAACCCCTAATTACTATCCCTCATGTATGCAATGTATGAACGGGGGAGAAGACTTTCTTCCCCTAGGAATAGTATCAAAAGAAAGGGCAATGAGGAAAGGGAAGTGGGACGATGTAAATATGGGATATGTATGCACAAAAATGCTCCCCAATCGCAAGGAGACTTTTGTGTATTGTGAGTTACTTGGAAGAGTATTCCAAGGTCGTATCCACAGGGAAGGTAGTGAATCAAGATTAAAGTGATTTGGTGAAAAACGGAAATGTAAAATCTTTTGTCTTGAGAGTTGATTGGTGAAGTGTATGCTAATGAAAATGTAATGATAAAAACAAGTGTTGACAATTCCAAGAGATCACTCCAATGGGTATACCACCTCAACTCAAATCACTCCTCCTATTGAGCATGAATGAACGCTTGAATCACGGAAAGCCGAGGATGGCATCGATGAGTATCTAAGCATAAACCGTGACTAAGCCTACGGTTTATCAAAGACTCATCGACTAATCCATCTTCTATCCGGTCAAAACGAACCATTTGACTCTAAAGGGAAAGAGGAGAAAGAGTTGAAATGGTATCCCCAAGGGAGATCCCTCTTGGTCTTGCCAACTAGAGGATTTAGCTACTCATATTTGGAATGGAAATAACTATGTAATGGAGAAGCATTGCAAATCTATGAACTTCTAAAGTTACTAAGTATCAGAATTTATGAGCTAAAAGAACATGTATTTAAACCCATTGCATAGTTATGAGAAATGAAGAACTTGAAGCATTAATGGTGAAACATTAAATGAGCATTGAACTAACAAAACATGAAGGGAAAACAACATTCATGGCATTCAATGAACTACTAAGAGTCTTACTCCAGATTACAAAACAGTGCAGTAGAAGAATATGCAAAAATCACAACTTTCTCTCTCTAAAAACTACTGTTCATCTTCTTCTCCGCCCAGAGTTTCTCTCTCTAAAAACCCTCTTACAAAAGTGCTCAGTGTAAAAAAAAAACTCTATGGCTTGCTCCTCCTCCCCATCCTTGGAGAACATTTCTTTCTCAAAAACGTGCATGGGCATCCCCTGCAGCTTCAGCAGCAGCACCCAGCCTGCCAAGCCTGAACCAATAAGATGCAGCATCCCTCTGCAACCCAGCTTGCCTTCTTGGTGTAATTTCTTTTGCTATGGAGAAAACCCCCTTTTTCCCCTCACTCCATATTCTGGAGAGGAAGGAGTCTCCTATCTGATTACTGGAGGGAGACAAACAGGGTATGACAGAGGTGTGCAGAGCTGGTCTGCACACCCAGCAGCTCCTATTTTCTCTTTCTTCAATTAATGCCATGGCTTCAAAGTCCAAGGGTAAAGATATGGAGGGATATTCTGTATGTTGAGCGAGTCAGAGGAGTGAGGGAGACTAGCTGGTGGGGCCCTTGAAGCAGCAGAAACAGTTCAGCAGAATTTTAGATGAAACAACATCGGATACCGGTAGCTCGTGCACTGACTACCGGTAGCTGATACACCAGAAGCAATTGGCTACCGGTAGTCGTGCGGTAGCTGCAACTCCAGTAGTATTTGGCTACCGGTAGCTCTGCGGTAGCTGATTCTCCAGTGGTATTTGGCTACCGGTAGCTCTGCGGTAGCTGATTCTCCAGTGGTATTTGGCTACCGGTAACTCTGCGGTAGCTGCAACTCCAGTGGTATTTGGCTACCGGTAGCTCTGCGGTAGCTGAATGATGTTGATTCCTTCTTGCTTCCTTCTTTTAATTCAAAATCAAAGATAGCCCTCATCTCCATTCATCACAGCTTTGAAACAGTCGACATTTGCATTGTTTAACTGCACAACTCACACATTACCAATAAGTGCTTGATTAACGCAATTCACATCAATATAATCTCCAAAAATCAATCTAACCCGAGATGATTTGCACAACAAAATATACAAAATTTGGTGTGAATCACACCCCCCAACTTGAGCTTTGCTAGTCCCTAGCAAAGTTTTGGCACACAGCATTGTATTACAAAAACGAATTCATTCACCCATTCACACAATCAATTCTTTGATCAATCATTCACACAAGAAATCACTTTGCAATTTTAGAAATTAACAAGGGCAATACTAAATTCAAACTGTGGTTTACTTTCATAACTCAAATTTAAATTTGGAGTACATGGGGTTAGGTTTCAAAGAGAGACAAAACAACCTAACATAGCTTCTTCTACTGACCCACTGACTCCGTCAGGACAAACAACCTAAGAACAAAAACAAAGGGACCCAATTGACCCTAAACCTCAACTTCATTCATCATCACCACCTTCTTCCTCCCCAGAATCATCCCCAGACATGTCATCATCATCACCCTCCTTGTTCTCATCGGATTCATATTCATCACCCTCTTCCACCACTGTGGAAGTGGAGGGCCTAGGTCTAGGGGGATTATAAGCAGGAGGTGCGAGCCCTTCCGGTATAGACCTCCTGGGAAAGGTATGCACATAGAGATCTTTCATCATCACTGCCATCCCCTGCATAACAGCTTCCATTCCCAGCACAGTGCCCTCCAGTGAATCCAAACGACGAGCAATGAGGCTTTCTGGCATCGCAGTGGATGGCCTGGACTCAGATGGGCCCTCCTCAGGCGGTCCTGCACTAGATGACCCTGGACCTGAAGATCTAGCACGCTCGGCTCGAGTCATGGCCGACCTCTTCATGCTGCTAGCTTGACCAATGGTTCCAGTATCCGGAGGGGTGATTTTATCAGACACAATTCCTTTCACCTTGAAATGATTACACATCCGAGTTACCAAGTTTCCATAAGGGAGGTTCGCCCTTGGATGGTCAGTCTCGGCGAACTCCTTCATTACCTCCCAGATGAAAAGCGCGATATTCAATTGCTTCCCCGTCATCACTGCATCCAAAAGACCCAACTTCTCCACATTTGGTGTCTTTTCTGATCCCTTTGGAAACAGGTTGTAATGAAGAATTTTGTTCATCAATCCAAACTCATGCCTAAGACCCCCAGAATGGACAGTTCCCTTGAACTGTGTTGGGTCTACATACATTGAATTCACATAATCCTGAATGGGAATGACATTCTCGACATTGTGAGGATAAATCGAAGTGGAGGGAGGTGGCTGTTGATACTCCAACAGAGTAGCAATCACCTCGGGGGTCACTTCAAACCCCTTTCCTCGCACGTTCGTTTCCAAGATATTCTCATCCTCATTCGCCACCTTGAGTCTTTGGTAAAACTCTCGGCATTGAGGCAAATTGAACCCACTCACCTCCTTGAACCAAAATGTCATTCCAAGGGCCTCAATGGTCTTCACCACCACATGATCTACACCCAAGGATCTCCTATGCACAGCCCTTTCACAAGTCACATTTTTCTCATTAATGAACTGCTCCCTAGCCTCATTCCTTGCCTTTTTTCTCTGCTCCGCCCTTTGAGCACTTGAACCTTCCCCACTTCTCTTTCGATTGGGTGCCTTTGAGGGTTGTGGGGAACTTGGTCCTGCACGTTTGGAACGAACCATGTTGATGATTCTGTGAGTCTGCAACTGAGAGGAGGAAGGTGGGTTTTGAGAGATTTTCGGCTGGCCCAAGGTTTCGGAAAAACAGAGGGTTTGAATCTTGAAGGAGAAATGCCAATTTCACAGTTCTATGGTTAGGAATTTATAGATGAAAGGGGAAAGGGAACGGTTTGGGTATCTAGGGGGGTTATGGGTGAGAGGGATTTGGAATGGGTTCAATGTATTGTGAGGACACTAAAGAGTCTCTCCGAAAAAACCCAATTAAAAACCCTAATTTCAGGCGTTCTGACCCTCGGATACCGGTAGCTCGTGCACTGACTACCGGTAGCTGCTACACCAGAAGCAATTGGCTACCGGTAGTCATGCGGTAGCAGCAACTCCAGTGGAATTTGGCTACCGGTAGCTCTGCGGTAGCTGCTGCCTTAATTCCAAAATACCCCTACAGTCGTTTCACTTTCATTCCACTCTCTCTTAGGATCTCCCTTATGCATTCAAACACTCTTTTCATGACCACCACTCCACCCTAAACATCTAATCCACTTGCAAACCACAGTTCGAATAATTATGCCCAATTCATTACCGAAATTGCAATGTGATTTACAACTTTGATGCCTTCCATGTATAGTGGGTGAATTTCTAAAAATTTTTTTTTTTTTTTTTTCAAAATAAATACCCAACATGCAAATCACTAATTAACATTTGAGCAATACCAAATCTTTCCAAATATCCAAAATTTGAGAAATATTCCCTCATTCTTGCAAGTATGGCACTTCTAACACATTCCTCATATGACTAGAACTAAGTAAACATGAACAAAAGTATAGTCTCAGATGCTAGGCTAAAGTATGCACTTACCATATTAATTTCCAACTTGTGTGCAAATGAATTAAACAAGTAATTTAGGGATTTACAAATAGAATTCATATTTGAAAAGCTAGACAACTCAGTTTCAATGCAAAACTCACCAAGGAACACTCTTAAACAATAATTGCACTCATGCTATCCTGGTATGCACTCCATGTGTACATGTGACATAGAATCTTGTATTCAAAAACAAGGTGTTCACATGTAATCCAAAAATGAAGTTCATATTTAGAAGTAAAGCGACCTTGGCATAGTCTCATGAATAGGATGCTAGTGCATTAGGTAGTAAGACGCAACTTATCATTTTCTTTGAATTTATGCACCTCCCATGCTTTTCTAGATCACCTAGGACTTTTAAAGGTTATAATGGGGCCTTGGGGTGATATTGAAGTAAGGGAAATGAAGGATATAGGATAACAAAGAGGGTTGTTCCGAGTGAGAGACTTTAATCTTAGAAAAACACTTCCCTTTTATGGGATTTTGATTTTCACACCATCACCACACCCTTTGTTTCTTTTCTTTCTTTTCCTTTACATTTCCCTTTTTCTTTTGATCATTCTTTCTTTATTCTCACCCCTTTTCTCCTTTTCTTGGCTTTTCCATTCTTTTCCATTGAACTCTTTGAGTTTCAACATCCATTATCCCTTGCTTGAATTTCCCCACCACACTTCCTTCTTTTGCAATCACTCATTTTTGTTTTAGGAACAACCAAGGTAAGGTAGGTATTTCTTATTTCCTTTGGCTTGGTTCAATGTGTGGCATAGAAATGAATTCAATTAAGGCTCAATCATGGCACTAGGGATAAAATTTCCTCAAGAAAAAGGGCTAAGGCTCAAAATATTCAACAATGGCCTAAGATCACTTCCAGGTCCACATGGGGAGAGCATTACATGATCAAGACAAATCAGTCTACTAACCAAATGCAACTAACCAAAACAAGCATAATGAGACTATTGAACAAACTTGATATCAAAAATTGTTCTTTGAGTAAACGTAAATTCCCTCCAACAAGGTTTGGCACTAAAACTCTCATGGGTCTTTACTCATCTCCACTACTTATGTCAAGCTTAAAACATGAATCCAACCCATAAATCACTGAAATTACAAATTCAGAAATCACATACAGATGAGTTCGAAAATCAATACATATGTGATACTTATGCATATGATCCATTTCTATAGTAAGCTCATGTACACAAGGTTCACAATAACGATCAACATGTCATCCAGTTCATACTCGCTTCATAAGGGAATACAGATCAACTTAAAGATATTTTTCATCAAAAATTTTCAAAATTTTTCACATATTTTGTACTAATGCGACAAAAGCAGAATACTTCCCAGCAACCTTGGTGTAACATACAAATAGTGCACCTCACCCCCCAACTAGAATCATGCATTGTCCTCAATGCAACAAAAGGACATAGTAGGCAATGGAAGACAATAAAAGATAAAAAGGGTAAGAGAACACCTCGCAATTGCGCTTTTGACAAAAGCACCAAGATCTGGATTCAAGAGCAAACAAAACTATACACCAACAACAAGTAAGTGACATGAAATAAAAACATAACATAATTAAAACGAAAGAAACTGTACAGGCGAACAAGGGATCAATTGTTATTCCTCAACCACGTCCGGATACACCGGGTCGGTTAACTCTTCCTCCACCACTTGGTTTTCAAAGCCCTCAAAGAATGGCTTAAGTCTTTGGCCATTGACCTTGAATGTTTGGCCATCTTTGAGGTTGGTGATCTCAACAGCTCTATTGGGGTAGGCCACCTTGACAAGATAGGGGCCATCCCAACGGGATCTTAGCTTTCCGGGAAAAATGGAGAGGCGGGAATTATACAAGAGTACCTTTTGCCCGGGCTCGAATGATTTCCTCACTATGGAGTTATCATGAAAGATTTTCGCCCGTTCCTTTGAAATTTTGGAACTCTCGTATGCATCCCGCCGAATCTCTTCCAATTCATTCATTTCTAACATCCTATGTTTACCCGCCATTCTCATATTGAAATTTAGAGTCTTGATGGCCCAATAGGCCTTGTGTTCCATTTCTACCGGCAGATGGCAAGCCTTTCCATAGACAAGCCGATAGGGTGACATGCCCAAAACTGTCTTGTAGGCAGTACGATATGCCCACAGGGCATCAATCAATCTCTCAGACCAATCCTTCCTATTGGGGTTAACTGTTTTCTCAAGGATGGTCTTGATCTCCCTATTGGCTAGCTCGGCTTGGCCATTTGTTTGTGGGTGATAAGCGGTGGATACTTTATGTGTAACGCCATATTTGAACACTAACGATGCAACTGGCCTGTTACAAAAGTGTGATCCACCGTCACTAATCAAAGCACGAGGCATCCCGAACCTCGAAAAAATGTTCTCTTTCAAGAACTTGACTACAACCCGGTGGTCATTAGTCTTTGTCGGGATAGCCTCCACCCATTTGGACACGTAGTCCACTGCCAGCAGAATGTATAGATAGCCAAACGACATAGGGAAGGGACCCATGAAATCGATGCCCCAACAATCGAATATTTCTATCACAAGTACAAGGGAGAGGGGCATCATATTCCTTTGGGTCACGCTACCCAAACGTTGGCATCTATCACATTCTTTGCAAAATGAAATACAATCCTTAATCAGAGAAGGCCAGTAGAAACCTGATTGGAGAATCTTGGCTGAGGTCTTCTTAGCAGAGAAATGCCCACCACAGGCTTGGGAATGACAGAAGGCCAGGACGTTCCGCTGTTCGGTTTCAGGCACGCATCGCCTCATGATCTGGTCCGGACAATACTTGAACAGATACGGATTATCGAAGTAGAAGTACTTCACGTCGGCCATAAATCTCCTTTTATCTTCAGGGCTCCAGTGTGATGGGATTTGTCCTGTTGCAAGATAATTGCAAATATCAGCATACCAAGGACAATGAGAATGAATGGACAATAATTGCTCATCAGGGAAGGAGTCTGTGATAGGGATGTGCTCATTTGTCTCTTGTGCCACCAGTCGGGATAAGTGATCCGCCACGACATTCTCAACTCCCTTCTTGTCTTTAATGGTCAAGTCAAATTCTTGTAGGAGGAGGATCCACCTAATGAGTCTTGGCTTCGCATCCTGCTTAGATAACAAGTACTTTAAGGCAGAATGGTCAGTGAAGATAACAATAGGTGAACCAATGATATATGAACGGAATTTATCAAGAGCAAACACTACAGCTAGCAATTCTTTTTCAGTGGTAGTGTAATTCATTTGTGCCTCATTAAGTGTTTTGCTAGCGTAGTGTATAACATGCGGTCGATTGTCCTTCCTCTGACCAAGCACTGCGCCGACCGCGTAGTCACTCGCGTCGCACATAAGCTCGAAGGGTAGATCCCAATTGGGTGGTTGCATGATAGGAGGCGTGACAAGCATGCTTTTTAGTTTCTTAAAAGACGCCTCACACTCATGCGACCACTCAAAGGGAACATCCTTGGACAGTAAATTGGTCAGGGGTCGGGCCAATGCACTAAAATTTTGAATGAACCGGCGATAGAAACCTGCATGGCCCAGAAATGACCGGATACCCTTGATAATTGTCGGCGTGGGAAGGTTGGAGATGGCCTCCACCTTGGATTTGTCAACTTCGATGCCCCTTGCCGACACTATGTGACCCAACACGATCCCTTCCGTCACCATAAAGTGACACTTCTCCCAATTTAGCACAAGATTCTTCTCCTCACATCTCTCCAACACCTTCTCCAAATTTTCCAAACACCCCTCAAAGGAATCCCCGAAGACTGAGAAGTCATCCATAAACACCTCGACAATCTTCTCCACCATATCACTAAAAATCCCCATCATGCAACGTTGGAATGTTCCAGGGGCATTACATAGCCCGAAAGGCATGCGACGATACGCAAAGGTACCGTAAGGGCAAGTGAAGGTGGTTTTCTCCTGGTCTTCAAGGGCAATCTCTATCTGATTGTAGCCGGAGTATCCATCTAAGAAGCAATAGAAAAGATGCCCCGCTACCCGTTCTAGCACTTGATCGAGGAATGGAATTGGAAAGTGGTCTTTTTTTGTGCACAAGTTGAGCTTCCGATAATCAATACACACTCTCCACCCAGTGATTACTCTTGTTGGAATAAGCTCATTCTCCTCGTTTTCCACCACAGTCACACCCGACTTCTTGGGGACTACTTGCGTGGGACTAACCCACTTACTGTCGGAAATTGGAAAGATAATGCCCACGTCAAGTAGCTTTAGAACTTCATCCCGTACCACATCTTTCATGATTGGATTTAATCTCCTTTGTGGCTGGCGGGATGGTTTTCCATCTTCTTCAAGGTAGATCCGGTGTGTGCAAATGGTAGGGTTGATCCCCTTTATATCCGCAATTGTCCAACCAATTGCTCCCTTATGTCTCCGCAGCACTTCCAAGAGCTCTCCCTCTTGCTTTACATCCAATGTAGAACTAATCACCACCGGGAACGATTCATCTTCCCCAAGATATGCGTATTTCAAATGGGAAGGTAAAGGCTTCAATTCTAAGGTAGGTTTTTGTACATCAGATGGGAATATCTTCTTTTCTTGGTGTGGGAGTCTTTCAAATGTAGGAATCCACTTCTCCACCCCTTTCAAACTTTCCACTTCTTCATGCTCAACAAGCTCTTCATCTTCCACACTCAAAGTGCTCATCAACTCCATGTGCTCTTCCACCACAGTATCAATCCGATTTACCCCATGTGCATCCTCATCATCCCCCGGTTGCTTGAACAGGTTGAACACATTAAGCTCCATTGTCATGTTTCCAAATGCCAGCTTCATAAGACCATTCCTGCAATTAATCACAGCATTAGATGTAGCAAGGAAAGGTCTACCTAGTATCACAGGGATTTGAGAGCTAAGATTAGCAACAGGGTGAGTATCAAGCACAATGAAATCAACAGGAAAGTAAAACTTATCCACTTGGACTAAAACATCCTCAACCACTCCCCTTGGTGTGCGAACACTGCGGTCCGCCAGTTGAAGCGTGATTGGAGTAGGCTTCAATTCCTCCAGCTTAAGTTGTTGATACACAGAATAGGGGAGGAGGTTCACGCTAGCACCTAAATCAAGCAAGGCTTGTTCCACCCGGCAATCTCCAATGGTTATGGCAATGGTGGGGCAGCCGGGATCCTTAAACTTGGGAGGAGTGTTAGTCCTCAAAATTGAGCTCACTTGCTCGGTAAGGAATGCTCTTTTGTGAACATTTAGCCTTCTTTTCACTGTGCACAAGTCCTTCAAGATCTTTGCACAAGAGGGGATTTGCTTGATGGCATCCAGGAGCGGAATGTTTATCTTTACCTGCTTAAACAAATCCAAAATGTCAGCATAGTTAGCCACCTTGAGAGGTGGCTTCAAACGATTAGGGAATGGGGCAGGGATAGGAAAAACAGTCACACCTTCATCACTCAATTTCTCTTTGTCAACCACCTCACTTTCTTTACTCTCACTCACCCCACCACCATTGGTGCTACCCTTAGTCTCTTTCTCAAGTGGCAATGCGGCCTTGGGCGAGGCCTTTGGCAACATGGTCTTATTAATTTCCTTGCCACTTCGAAGGGTAGTCACTGACTTGAGTTGTTCACAACTCTCTTGGGTGGTGTCGGCCAAATCAATCACATTTTGACCTTTAGGATTTTGTTGAGGTTGAGAGGGAAATTTTCCCTTCTCTTGTTGAGACAACCCAATGGTATTGGTGATTTTGGTGAGTTGGGCCGAAATGTCCTTATTGAAGGTGGTTTGGCTTTGAATGAAGGTATGGACCACATCTTCTAGACTCCGTTTATGAGGTGGTTGGTAGCTGGAAGAACTAGATGGGCCTTGTCCCGCAAAATTCTGTGGGGGAGGGTTGGATTGGTACCCTTGTGGATTGGTCCGTGGGTATTGGGAGCTAGAAGCTTGCCCTTGACCTTGATGTTGTGATTGGTACGGACCTTGCTTGGGAGGTGCAGGAGGTGTATATGTGTTAGAGCCATAGGGAATGGGGTTCTCATTCCTCCAACTGAAATTAGGGTGATCACGATACCCCGAATTGTAAGTGTTGGAATTTGAAGGAAATGATTGTCTTGGTTGGTTGAAGGCATTAACTTGTTCATGGTATGCCTCCTTAAGTGCCGGAATGCTCGGACACTCCGATGTGGAATGCTCGACACCACCACAAACAGAACAAGCCTCCTCGGCTCTTGACACATGAGAGACATTTCGTCTCCTTTCCACCTCAAGGCTATCCACTTTCCTAGACAATTTGGAAATTTGGGAAAGTAGATCCTCACGGTCTTTCAAGTCATACATCCCCCCCCGTGGTGGTTGACTACTACCCGGCATTGTCCTAGGTATGTCATCCGGATCCTGAACACCCCAAGTTTGTGCCTTTTCAGCGAGGGTACCAAAATAGTCTAGGGCCTCATCGGGATCTTTGTTCAAGAATTCACCATTGCACATCATATCTATGAATTGTCTATGGTCTGGGGTGATTCCTTCGTAGAAGAAAGTCACCAATTGCCATGAGTTAAAACCATGATGTGGTATGGAGTGAAGTAGATCCTTATAACGGTCCCAACATTGATAAAACTGCTCATTGGGTTTTTCAGAAAAGTTTTGGATTTCCTTTTTCAAAAAGGTGGTTCGATGAACCGGGAAAAATTTTTTTAGGAAAAAGGAAACTATGTTATCCCAAGATAGCATAGTCCGGGGTCCCATGGAATCAAGCCACACTCTTGCCTTCCCATCCATAGAGAAAGGGAACAATTTCATCCTGGCTATCTCTTCCAAATTGTGATTTGGGAGAAACGTTGCAACCATTTCCTCGTAAGACCTTATGTGGTTATACGGGTTTTCATTTTCAACCCCCCTGAATTTGGGGATTAGTTGCAACATCCACGGTTTTAACACAAAAAGGTGATGTTGGACAGGGAGCCGGACGCATGATGGTGTGGTGCTACGGGTAGGTTGAAGGTACTCTTGCATAGTTCTTGCCTCAAAATCAAGTGGGATGTTCCCTTCATTCCTTGGTGGGGGGAAATGTGCTTGTTGGTTTGGCATTCTAGGTGGTTGCACTCCCCCACCACCTTGCATATTTGGGTTGACACCCACATTGTCAAATTGATCGGGAGGGGGATAGTGCAATCTTGGGTCATGCTCCCGATGTTCGGGCATTCCCCCACCCCTTTGGTCATTTAGGTTTGCACCTACATTGTCAAAATTTCCACCCCCTTGCATGTTTTGGTTGACAGCTATATTTTCAACATTGTCACCCACATTCTCGGGTGGGTCTTGGTCGATGTTCATGTTGGGGCCTAAGGGTTGTCTAACTAATCGGTGATAGTCGTCCCTTCCCCACATGCAACAAAATATTTATACAAATGAAATTATCCACAAACAAGATTATGTACATGAAACAACGTACCTCAGCCCGTGATGAAGATCACGGGACTTACCTTCGTTGTTCGGAAATCACTTCCTTGATTTGACACTTGCCTTCCCCGGCAACAGCGCCAAAATGATTGTCACAAAAATGATATCTTTCCTAACCCCTAATTACTATCCCTCATGTATGCAATGTATGAACGGGGGAGAAGACTTTCTTCCCCTAGGAATAGTGTCAAAAGAAAGGGCAATGAGGAAAGGGAAGTGGGACGATGTAAATATGGGATATGTATGCACAAAAATGCTCCCCAATCGCAAGGAGACTTTTGTGTATTGTGAGTTACTTGGAAGAGTATTCCAAGGTCGTATCCACAGGGAAGGTAGTGAATCAAGATTAAAGTGATTTGGTGAAAAACGGAAATGTAAAATCTTTTGTCTTGAGAGTTGATTGGTGAAGTGTATGCTAATGAAAATGTAATGATAAAAACAAGTGTTGACAATTCCAAGAGATCACTCCAATGGGTATACCACCTCAACTCAAATCACTCCTCCTATTGAGCATGAATGAACGCTTGAATCACGGAAAGCCGAGGATGGCATCGATGAGTATCTAAGCATAAACCGTGACTAAGCCTACGGTTTATCAAAGACTCATCGACTAATCCATCTTCTATCCGGTCAAAACGAACCATTTGACTCTAAAGGGAAAGAGGAGAAAGAGTTGAAATGGTATCCCCAAGGGAGATCCCTCTTGGTCTTGCCAACTAGAGGATTTAGCTACTCATATTTGGAATGGAAATAACTATGTAATGGAGAAGCATTGCAAATCTATGAACTTCTAAAGTTACTAAGTATCAGAATTTATGAGCTAAAAGAACATGTATTTAAACCCATTGCATAGTTATGAGAAATGAAGAACTTGAAGCATTAATGGTGAAACATTAAATGAGCATTGAACTAACAAAACATGAAGGGAAAACAACATTCATGGCATTCAATGAACTACTAAGAGTCTTACTCCAGATTACAAAACAGTGCAGTAGAAGAATATGCAAAAATCACAACTTTCTCTCTCTAAAAACTACTGTTCATCTTCTTCTCCGCCCAGAGTTTCTCTCTCTAAAAACCCTCTTACAAAAGTGCTCAGTGTAAAAAAAAAACTCTATGGCTTGCTCCTCCTCCCCATCCTTGGAGAACATTTCTTTCTCAAAAACGTGCCTGGGCATCCCCTGCAGCTTCAGCAGCAGCACCCAGCCTGCCAAGCCTGAACCAATAAGATGCAGCATCCCTCTGCAACCCAGCTTGCCTTCTTGGTGTAATTTCTTTTGCTATGGAGAAAAACCCCTTTTTCCCCTCACTCCATATTCTGGAGAGGAAGGAGTCTCCTATCTGATTACTGGAGGGAGACAAACAGGGTATGACAGAGGTGTGCAGAGCTGGTCTGCACACCCAGCAGCTCCTATTTTCTCTTTCTTCAATTAATGCCATGGCTTCAAAGTCCAAGGGTAAAGATATGGAGGGATATTCTGTATGTTGAGCGAGTCAGAGGAGTGAGGGAGACTAGCTGGTGGGGCCCTTGAAGCAGCAGAAACAGTTCAGCAGAATTTTAGATGAAACAACATCGGATACCGGTAGCTCGTGCACTGACTACCGGTAGCTGATACACCAGAAGCAATTGGCTACCGGTAGTCGTGCGGTAGCTGCAACTCCAGTAGTATTTGGCTACCGGTAGCTCTGCGGTAGCTGATTCTCCAGTGGTATTTGGCTACCGGTAGCTCTGCGGTAGCTGATTCTCCAGTGGTATTTGGCTACCGGTAGCTCTGCGGTAGCTGCAACTCCAGTGGTATTTGGCTACCGGTAGCTCTGCGGTAGCTGAATGATGTTGATTCCTTCTTGCTTCCTTCTTTTAATTCAAAATCAAAGATAGCCCTCATCTCCATTCATCACAGCTTTGAAACAGTCGACATTTGCATTGTTTAACTGCACAACTCACACATTACCAATAAGTGCTTGATTAACGCAATTCACATCAATATAATCTCCAAAAATCAATCTAACCCGAGATGATTTGCACAACAAAATATACAAAATTTGGTGTGAATCACCCACCAGCCTCGATCTCATCCTTTAAAGAGCTCTCCATAGCTTTCGTATCTCACTTTATAGGAGCCCGGATATACAGAAAGCCAAGCTACCACCTGCTGAACGTGAAGCAAGGTCCCCAAGAGAACCTAAGATCTTATGTCCAAAGGTTTAACTCGGAGACATTGAAGGTAGACGTCCCAGACGAAAAATTCGCCATAACTGCTTTCATTGCAGGGTTGGGAGTGCAATCAAAGGACTTGATGTTCTCTATATCAAAGAACCCTCAGACAAGCATGACTGAGGTGCTAGCCAAGGCAGAGAAGTATATAAATGGTGAAGAGGCACTCCTTTCTAAAGTAGGAGGAACATCCTCACGAAAGGAGAAGGAAAAATAGGAGAAGAGAAAGGACATGAGTCCCAGAAAGGAAAAAGGGCGAGAGAGGTCTCCCAGAAGAGATAGGGACCGCTCGCCAAAGAGAAGAGGAAATGTCAGAGATCGCTTGGGCCCCATGCAGCCTGAACTGCAGCCCAGATATGGACCCCAGCGATTCACCCCACTCACTGCCGCTGTGTCGCAAGTTCTGTATGAGGTCCAAAACGAGAAATTCTTAAGATGGCCACCTCGGATGAAGGCAGACCCCGCCAAGAGAGACCCCACGAAGTACTGCGATTACCACAGAGATCATGGTCACCACACTGACGACTGCATTCAGCTAAAGAAGGAAATCGAGTTCTTGATTCAGCGAGGTCAGCTACGTCGCTTTGTAGCTAATGACCACCAGAACCGAGCCCTTCCACCCAGCAGCCAATAGGGGAGATCAGAGTAATATCAGGAGGATTCGCAGGAGGTGGGGAGTCCAGCTCAGCCAGGAAAACACACCTTCGACGAATCAGAGCCGAAGAAGCTCTTGAAGTGCACGCTGTGTCCAAGGTACCACGTTTGGATACAACTATCACTTTTTCAGACGCCGATCTGGAGGGATGCCAGTATCCACATGATGATCCATTGGTGGTACGAGCTGTGGTGGCTAATAGAACCATTCATCGGGTCCTAATCGATAACGGGAGCTCGGCGGATATCATTTTCGCACCTGCGTTTGACAAAATGGACGTAAGAAGGGAGAGACTCGAGCCAGTAAACACTCACTTGCTGGGATTCTCCGGGGAAATGGTGCTCCCCCTAGGTTCGATCCAGCTCGTACTCACCCTAGGGGACCCGCCTTGCCAAGCCACTACCACGGTGAAATTCCTAGTAGTCGATGCACCATCTGCATACAACATCTTGCTTGGAAGGCCATCCCTTAATTCTGTGAAGGCAATCCCATCTGCCTATCACTTAGTCGTGAAATTCCCTACAGATAATGGAATCGGGGTAGTCCGAGGAGACCAGCGTATAGCGAGGGAGTGCTATATGGCTTCTATAAAAAGAAAGGAGGTTGAGAACATCCAACTGGACGAACTCGACATGAGAGATGAAATGGAGACAAGGCCAATGCCATCGGAAGAGCTGGAACCAGTTCAGCTTGATGAAAAGCCAGAACACCTCGTTTATGTGGGTTCCAGACTGAACGCTGAGCTCAAAGGACTCCTCATCCAGTTCCTAAAAGAGAATATAGGAGTGTTTGCTTGGAAGTAAGAAGACATGGAGGGAATTGATCCTTCGGTTATTTCCCATAAGCTAAGTGTGAGCCCAACTTGCAAACCCATCAAACAGAAGAGGAGGAGCTTCGCCCCTGAAAGGCAAAGGGCAATCAATGAGGAGGTCAGCAAACTCCTCCATGCCAAGGCTATCAGGGAGGTTGATTACCCCACCTGGTTAGCAAATGTGGTTCTTGTAAAGAAAACCAATGGAAAGTGGCGACTGTGCATTGACTTCACTGATCTCAACCGAGCATGTCCCAAGGATAGCTTTCCCTTGCCTCGGATTGACCTAATAGTGGATGCCACAGCCGGGCATGAGCTCCTCAGCTTCATGGATGCCTTCTCAGGCTACAACCAAATCAGGATGGACCCCAGCGATCAAGAGAAGACCTCCTTCGTAACTGAACAAGGAACATACTGTTATCAAGTCATGCCCTTCGGGTTGAAGAATGCTGGAGCTACTTACCAGCGCTTGGTGAATAGGATGTTCCAAAAACAAATAGGAGCATCCATGGAAGTTTACATTGACGACATGTTAGTAAAGTCACTCAAAGCAGAGCTCCACATCGAGCACTTAGCTGAGTCATTCCGAATCCTAAAGGAGTACAAAATGAAGCTCAACCCTGCGAAATGCGCATTCGGTGTCTCAGCAGGGAAGTTTCTGGGTTTCATAGTTAGCAGCCGAGGAATTGAAGCCAACCCAGAAAAGGTCAGAGCAATGGTGGAAATGCAATCACCATCCAACACAAAAGAGGTGCAACGCTTGACAGGCAGGATAGCTGCCCTGAGCCGTTTCGTGTCTAGGTCAAGCGATAAATGCCAGCCATTTTTTCAGGTCCTGAAGAAGGCATTCCAGTGGGATGCCAAGTGCGAAGAAGCATTCGGAGCCCTAAAAAGCTATATGAGCTCTCCCCCCATTTTGGTAAGCCCTTTAGAAAGGGAAGTCCTCACCCTCTACCTAGCAGTTTCAGATTTTTCGACAAGCGCAGCGCTGGTCAGGGAGCGAGACAGAGCTCAGCAACCAGTCTATTACTGTAGCAGAGCTCTGAGGGGGGCAGAGGAGAGATATCCAAAAATGGAAAAACTTGTTCTAGCCCTGGTTACAACAGCTAGAAGACTTAGACCTTATTTCCAGGCTCATATTATCGAGGTCCCAACAGATCAGCCGTTGAAACAAGTATTGCATAAGCCAGAGTCTTCAGGGAGATTGGTTAAATGGGCCATAGAGCTCAGTGAGTTTGATATCAGATATAAGCCAAGAACTGCCATCAAAGGGCAAATTTTGGCGGATTTTATCGCAGAGTTCACAGCAGCAGCGCCTATGGAAACCACAGATTTAATACCAAACCTCCCCATATGGAAGCTTTCAGTAGATGGAGCTGCCAATGCTCAGGGAAGCGGGGCAGGAATGATCCTGACCTCCCCAGAAGGAATAGACGTCGAATATGCCCTCAGATTTGGGTTCAAAGCTTCAAATAATGAGGCAGAATATGAAGCTGTCATCACTGGGCTTAATCTTGCTTATTCTATGGAAGCAGAGCAGTTGGAGATCTGCAGCGACTCTCAACTAGTGGTAAAACAGATAGAAGAGGCCTACGAAACAAGAGGCGAAAAGATGGTCCTTTACCTCAAAAAGGTACGAGAAATAATGAAAAAATTTGTGCAGGTTAAGGTCAGACATGTGCCCAGAGCAGAAAATTCACGAGCAGATGCGTTGGCAAGGTTAGCAACTGCCTCGCAAAAAGACTTGGATAGACTAATACCAGTGGAGCACCTCCCAGAGCCTTCAGTGAGTATCGAAGAAGAGGACATGCTATCAGTCGAAGCTCAGCCGAGCTGGATGGACCCCATCATAGGGTACCTGCAGAATGGGACTTTGCCAAGTGATGCTAAGGAGGCATCCAAGCTAAGGGCCAGGTCAGCCCGATTTTCCTTGCTACAAGGAGGTCTGTACAAGCGTGGATTCTCAACGCCTCTCCTTAAGTGTGTGGGGGACGAGGATGCCAATTATATACTCAGAGAGGTACACGAAGGTATATGTGGCAATTACATAGGGGCTCGGGCCCTGGCAGGAAAAGTACTAAGGCAAGGGTATTTTTGGCCCACCATGCTCAAAAGCGCCACCGACTTAGTAAGAAAATGCAAGACTTGCCAGGAGCATGCCAATGTGTCCCACCATCCTCCCGAGCTCCTAACCTCGGTGGTAAGCCCATGGCCTTTTCAGCAGTGGGGTTTGGACATTCTGGGACCCCTTCCCACCGGTGTGGGACAGTGCAAGTTTGTCATCATAGGAGTGGATTACTTCACCAAATGGGCAGAGGTCGAACCTTTGGCAACAATCACTGAGCAAAAAGTTCAAAACTTCGTTTGGAAATCGATAGTTTGCAGGTTTGGGGTTCCCAGAGCGGTCGTGTCTGACAACGGAAAGCAGTTCGACAATTCGAAATTCAAAAGCTTTTGTGCCGAGCTTGGAATCAAGAACTATTTCTCAGCTCCTGCACATCCCCAATCCAATGGGCAGGCAGAGGTCACCATCAGAACCATAAAGTCAGCCTTGAAGACCAAACTAGAAAACCTGAAAGGCAAGTGGGTGGAATACATCCCTGAGGTATTATGGGCCTACCGGACCACCGTCAGATCTGCAACTCAGGAAACCCCCTTTGCTCTGGCCTTTGGAACCGAGGCAGTAGCCCCTGTGGAGATAGGGCTCCAATCACCAAGGGTGGAGTTTGCAGATGCCGAGCACAATGATGAATCTCTCCAGTTAAACCTCGATCTCTTGGATGAAAAAAGGGACAGAGCTCTGCAGCGTGTCCGCATTTACCAAAGGAAAATTGCAAGGTATTACGACAGGAAGGTAAGGCACCGAAGCTTCAAGGCTGGAGACTTGGTACTTAGGAGGCTTCTGCTTGCAAAAAAGGATCCCACGCATGGAAAATTGGGGCCCAACTGGGAAGGGCCCTATATCGTGTCAAAGGTAATCCGACCGGGGAATTACGAGTTGCAAACAGAGGAGGGAAAGGTCCTACCTCACTCGTTGAATGCCGAGCACCTTAAGAGGTTTTTTCAGTAAATGTTACTTGTAATAGAGCTATTTTTAAATCAGAATGAGCAAGTCTTTTATTCACCCTTCAATAGCTTCCAAAGTAAAGGCATGAGCTCTTCAGCTCATAAATATACGATAAGCTTCAAAGCTTATAAATACAAGATGAGCTCTTCAGCTCATAAATATACGATAAGCTTCAAAGCTTATAAATACAAGATGAGCTCTTCAGCTCATAAATATACGATAAGCTTCAAAGCTTATAAATGCAAGATGAGCTATTCAGCTCATAAATATACGATAAGCTTCAAAGCTTATAAATACAAGATGAGCTCTTCAGCTCATAAATATACGATGAGCTTCAAAGCTTATGAATACAAGATGAGCTCTTCAGCTCATAAATATACGATAAGCTTCAAAGCTTATAAATACAAGATGAGCTCTTCAGCTCATAAATATACGATGAGCTTCAAAGCTTATGAATACAAGATGAGCTCTTCAGCTCATGGATATACGATAAGCTTCAAAGCTTATAAATGAAAGATGAGCTCTTCAGCTCATACAAGCTTCAAGGATCATAAAATTCAAGACTAGTCTCTTCTTGGAGACACCAACAGTTAAATTTAAGACTGGTCTCTTCTTGGAGACACCAGCAGTCAAATCCAAAGCTGGTCTCTTCCTGGGGACACCAACAATCTTCCCCCATGACTAGTGGTCCTGGTGCACTGCCTACACACTCGCGGACCCCAATGTCTACAGAACAGCGGATATCACCCGCGTTGTCAGTTGAAGATTAAGGTCTGTACACACAATCTTTTGTTTTCCATCAAGGTTCGCGGTCAGATCTCTGGAACTAGACAGGAACTAAGGTCAGTGCAAACATGATCTTCTGTTCTCCATCTACGTCCGCGTTCTGAACACCAAGAGCTCATATATGGGCATGCATACTCAAGAATAAGAAACCTAGAATTCAGAGTATCCAAGAATATAAACGTTCGGAAAAGTGCGCAAAGAATCATAGTCTGGTATCATTCAAGAAAAGAAAGAAAGATACAAGGAAACAAAGATCCTAGTCCTTTTTAAGTTGAGACTTCAGCTCAGCAACCTCTTCCTTCAGGCTAGCATTCTCCTTCTTCAGCTCGTCCCTCTCCTGTTCAGCCTTGTGAAGTGAATTAAGAAGCTTCTGACCCATGGAGGTAAGGAAGATGGTGGACAGAGAGTCAGGCGAAGGGGAGCCATCCCTCTTACGCTTCCTTGAACTCGTACCGGTGCTCCTACCCTCGTCAGAATCACCGTCCTCATCAGAATCAGAGAAAGAGGTCCAAGAAGAGTAAGGAACAGAGGAAAACTCAAACTCAGTAGCCTCAGCCCCAAGCAAATAGAGGTTTGCACTCGTCATCAGCTCGGAATAAGTCCTAGACTCCACAAGCAGCAATTCGTTGATATTCACCATCCCTGGTACATCCAGATCAGGTGAACCTGCACAGCAGGGACATAGTGAGAGTATATCTTCAAAAGGAAGGGTTCAAAAGAGCTCGGCTTGAGCTTACCAATGTGAGAGAAGCTCTTCCAGGACCGAGGAATCCTAGCTTTACGGCAGAAATCCTCAGGAGACCTCCAGGACTCTCCAGAGGCGAAGAAGAAACGCTTAGACCACCCTTCAGGATTGGAGGGAAGATCTAGAACCAAGTGGCGAAAACTGAAATTCTTCCAACGGAAGAAACTGAAGCAGGGGGCATCATCTTCTTCAATCTCGAAGAAGTATAGAAACTCAGAGACGAAGGGGAACCTGCCAAGGGCATGCAGGCGGTAGAACAAGAAAAAGCTTACCATAGCAGCCCATCCTCGTGGAGAAAGGCGAGAAGGACACAGGCCATAGTAGGTAAGAACTCGCCCAACAGCCGGATGAATGGGAAGGCGAAGTCCCATGTCCAGAGCACCTTCAAAGAAGCAGACTTCCCCTCGAGGGAGGTAGTTGCAGGGCTCGTCGGAGGTAGGGACTCGCAAAGGCAAGTCAATATCAGGAAAAAACCGTTTCTTGATATCCACCAAATCAGAAGATTCAAGTATTGAAGGAGACAGGTAGCGACAGTGCCACTTCCATTCGATTCCAAAGGAGGTGCGTTCCTGGAACAGAGAAGAAGCAGAAGCAGCCATCGGAAGTGCTGGTATGGAAAAAGATGCAAAAAATCAAGAAGAAAGTCAAGAATATTTTATGCAAGAAAGGGAAAGAAGAATTCAACAGATGGTAAGAAGATAGGAAAAGTTGGGAGCTTTTCAGGAAACCAAGAGTCAAGAAAGGGGGAATCAGTTGAGCTTTTCAGATCGTTTAAGTTTCTTAATTAAATGTAGGTAGTTGCGGTTATGGAAAGTGGAAGCGGTTATGGAAAGTGGTCGCGGTTATGGAAAGTGGTCGCGGTTATGGAAAACGATTGGAGAAAAAGGCGGGAAAAGAAGTTACCCCTCCTATTTGCACTCAAAACAACCTACAAGAATTCTGACCCCACCAAGCAACATACCCTCCATATTTGAGCTCAGCCCAGTCAAAAACAAGAGCACCTGTATAGCAAGTCTTGAAGGCCTACAATTCTAAGAGCCCTACTCACGTTAGAAAGGAAGAGTTCCTGGTGGGCTCCTCGGTTCATCAAAGAAACTTAACAGCTTGTAAAAGTTCATAGCCTTGCTTAAAGAAGGCCTAAAGCACTCCTCAAAGCAAGGTGGGGGGAAGAGAAATGTGAAACGTAGAAGAAAGTTTTCTATATGTGAAACGAAGAAGAAAGTCTTCTATTCTCAGAAATATGGAGCATTGAAATTTGTTATCTATTTCAGACAAGAGAGCCATGAAGCTCAGAAAGAACCTTTAAGTTCAGACAAAAGAGCCAAAAAGCTCAGTAAGAGCTTTTAGGTTCAAAAAGACGAACTGTATAGCTCAGCAAGAGCTCATAGGCTCGCAAACTCGAGCTATGTAGCTCAGAAGGAGCACACCAGTTCAGAATATCAAGCTGAGCGGCTCAGAATAAAGAAGAATAAGGACTGGATCCCTAAGAGGCCAACTACCGAGCTCAAAAGCTCAGGAGAAGCAGTTGAGCATAACACCAAGTCTCCTGTACTCTTCAAATCTAGTAATTTTGCTTCAAGAAGTGCACAACACCCCTCAAAGCAAAGGGGGAAGGAGGTGTAAGCATAAAGCAAAACAAAAAAAAAAAAAACAAAGCAAAACAAGTAAGTGTGCAAGCGAAAGTCAAAGGTATACATGAATATGATAAACCAGCAATGGAGAAGCAAGATGAAGACCACAAAGTAACACAAGGTCCGAGCCCAAGTCAAAGTTACATCTCAAAAAATTCCTTACAAATAATTACAATTAAAAAGACCTAAGTTTCTGGGTGGGGAGTAATTGAAGGATCTCGCAGCTCAGCAGATGAGCCCTCAGCAACAGAAGCAAGGGGAGAGCTTCCAGAAATGTCTTGGGTCCCCACTTCCGTTGATTCCGGATCTTGGGCAAGGGTTTCAGTCACCAAGTCAGCTGAAAATGGTGCAGAAACAGGAACAGCAGGATCTGCAGCTAGGAGCTCAGGAATCGTCGTTGGAGGCTCAGAAAGTACGATAAGAGCTCCAGAAGTCCCAGGGGCAGGTATGTCTTGACTCAAGGCTGCAGCTGAAGGAACCGAGGCATCCTCCTCGTTATCAGAGCTAGACTCTTCCATTTCTTCTTCGGTAGGGATAGAAAAATTGAAGTCGAGGTCAGGGAAAGCTTTGATAGCCTTGCGCCTAAAGGCAAGCCATCCAGTAGCCCACAATGTGGTGGCCTCATCTCTCAGCTCAGCAATTTCTTTGTCCCTCTGTTGGACCAAGCCTTCCTGCTCCTTGAGCTCCTCGCAGAGCTTGCCGTTAGCCTCGTTGAGGGCAAGGTAATCTTGATTGACCTGGATGAGCTCTTTCTTGGCGTCAAAAGCCTCCTGGTTAGCCTTGGACCACGCCTCAACCTTAAGCTGCAGGTCTTCCTTAACCAACTTCAGCTCATCTCGAGCTTTCTTCTCCCCCTCCTCAGCTCTGACCTTGACTGTCAGTGTGTGTTTGAGGTCGGAGGCTTGCTTCACCGTCTGCTCGTTGAGGGTCTCCATCTGCTCTTTGAGGCTCTCCACCCGAGCTCTGAGATCTTCGTTCTCAAGAGACAATTCAGAAACCTTGGTCTTATACTTCTTCAAGACCTGAAAAGAGCTCTCTTGGGACCGAACCCGATGCAGTAGACCATTCACATGAAGGACAGCCTGAAAATGCGAAAGAACGCATGAGTCCACGAAACAAAAATAAGTAAAGAAGGAGAAGTGGTAGGGCTTACATCAGCTGCTCCCTGGAGAGCTGAAGAAATGGACTCCTCAAGAGGCATAGAAGCAGCCTTCAGAACATCAGACTCAGAGAAAATAGAAGAAAGAGCCTCTGCAGCAAGATCCATGTTGTCAAAAAAGAAGTCCTCATCTTCTTCAGATTTTCTCTCGGTCTTCCCAGAAGCAGTGTATGAGAGCTTTCTGGGTTGGAGGTCGGGGATCACTCCCAAAGCTTTCTCAACCTCAGAGGAGGAAGGAGAAGCCTGATCTCCCTTTTGAGCAGGCCCCAGCCCAGGATGGGCCACTGGAGGAGGAGAGGTGACTACATTTTGAGGGATGCCGGATGAGGAGGGCGGTGCCCTGATGGGAACCAATTCTATAGTAGCAGAGGGGGGGGGGGAAGGCACTTCCAATCTGGGGATTTTAGCTCGAGTGTTTGGACCACTCCCAGAGCCAACCCGAGCCTTGCGCTTCCCGGACCTGCCACCTTCCATCAGCTCTTCAACTTTGGCCTGAAGCTCTTCTGGAGTAGCCTTCATGGTAGAAGGACCTGGGAGGTCTGGAAAAAGTAGGGAAATGTAAAAAAAAAAAAAAAAAGAAGAGAAGGAAAGATGATAAAGAGAGGAAAGTAAGTAATGATGAAATTACCTTCGTCAGCCCCTAAAATAGATAATGGAATCGCTAAAGTCACCACAGGAGGGCTCAGACCTAGCTGCACCAAATTTCTTGACTCAATCAGGTCGGCGTACTTCTCTGGCCTGATCTTCGTCAACTTCGCTAGCACCTTCTTATCTTCAGGGCTGAGCTCAAGACGACCACCTGAAAAGAAGAAAGGGTACAAGTGAGAGAAAGGCAAGAGGTCTACAAGTTCCGGATCAGAGCTCAGTCGACTCAAGTAAAGACTCACGCAAGTTGTCTAGTTCAGTCCAAGCCGTAGGGATACCGAGAGTATCTGTCTTATCAGCAGGATTATACTCCCAATTAGTGCCCCCGACAAAAAAGAAATGCTCCTTCCAGTGCTTATGAGAGGTCGGAATGTTAGAAATAAGCTGCCTAACGTTGGCACGCTTAGAGGCATACAAAAAGCCTTCAGAGGTCGGTTTGACGTTAAAGAACTCTTGAAACAGAGAAATGCTAGGAACCCCGAGCTTATGCTTCCTGAAGATGACTAGAAAACCAACCATGACGCCATAGAAGTTGGGGGAAATCTGGGAAGGGCACACATGGAAATGTTGCAGAATAGCCTTGATGAAGGGGTGCAGAGGAAAGCAAAGACCGTTATCAAAGGCGGCAAGAAAGAAGCAGACCCTATTGCGTACTTGTTCTACATAGTAGACGGATCTGCCTGGGCACCAAGGTTCAACCCCAGGAGGAAAACCGTACCGAACCTTATAAACTTTCATTAGCTCAGGGGCCTCTCTACTGTAGCCCACAGACTCGGCATGCCTAAAGGCAGACCCCAAATATGAAATCTTTTCTTCAACCCCGACTCCACTCACCTTAACTTTGCCTTTATCAGGTCTGGGGGGCATGGGAGAAGGGGAATAGGGGGGTCCCTCGGTGCCGGCCTCGGCCTCTCCAGCCCCCACCCCGGGAAAGTTGTCAATTTCATTGCCAACATCCCCCAAATCGGTGTTGTCAGATCGATCCCCTAGTAGCGAAATAGAGGAGCGAGTGGCTCCAGAAGAAGCCGACATAATGGAAAGAGAAAAAGGAAGACTAAAAGAGCGGTAAAGGGAAGAGGGACTGATTAAGCACTCTCTAATGACCCTTGGGTCAGCGCAGTAACTCCCGACGGCAAGAAAGTGGACTATAGAGCTCCAATCTACGAAATGAGGAAGTGGGGCTAGGCAATGGTCACGATTCCAAAAGTAAAGGAACCGAAAGGCCCAAAAATGTAGCAACCACCTCGAATCCGAGGGATCCAGAGCAGAGGAGGAGGTGAAAGGGGCGAAGAACATACCTAACTCAGGAACAGCGGCAAACAGGAACTTGGAGCAAAATCGGGGGAAGGAGACGATACGAGTCTTCAAGACGAAGGTTAGGAATTTGTTTTCAAGCAAGAAATCAGGAAAGTTCGGGTAAGATCGTCTGAAATCGCAAGGGGAATAGAGACGAAGAGTAGAGAAGAAGATGAATAGTGCTCAGAAACGGTTCAGGTAGCCGTTTAGGGGTCATTTAAAACTTGGGGAACGTGGGATGAGACATGCGCGGGAGTCGAGGAGAGTCATGATTTCTACTAACCGTAAAAAATCTTCAAGTCATGTGCCAGCCACGTGCATATTTAACTCTGACTGGAATACAGGTCAGCCCCTGCCTAAGATCCTAAGGCAAGGGCTGGGGGGCAACTGATGATACTTAAAATAAACCCCAGACACGAGCTCAGGAAAAGAGCTCAGCTCTGGAGGACAGGGAAAATAAACCGAGCTCACCCAGCCACGGTCTGAGCTCGACCAGTCAACACTTGTACTCCCAGTTGAAGACACTAGGTGATAAATGCTAAGAGGACATCAATTCGACAGCAGATACCATCATAAGGAGAATGAAGCCAATCCAAAGCATGAAATCTGTAACCAACCACGATCCTCTCCTAAAATCAAGGAGAGGATCCCATAGAGAAAGGCGAAGATTTATACTAGGAGGAGGCCTTTGAAAGCCGGCCGAATGGATTTTAAGCGATCCCGGGATTATAGATGGAGGTAGGGCTTGCTCCCTTCAATATAGGATATAACTCCGGATTAGAGGTAAGTATGAGGCTATAAAAGGGAAGGACAGCCTCCATTGGGAGGAGAGAGCAACTGGAAACCCTAATACCCTGAGTATTCTACTGTAACACATTCAATTTCATCAATAAAGAAAAAGGAGCAAGAGTCTCCATTAGAGAGTGGACTAGCCGAGCTCATTAGCCGGTGAACCACTATACTTCTACTGTATCACACGCACTACATGTCGGTTAATTAGAGCATTCGTCCTTCAATACACGAGCCTTGTAGCTCAGATGCCATATGAAGTCCCACATAGATCGCTCATACCAAATAATCCAGTCCCATAGCTCATTCGCGCAGATTTACACCATCAATAATAATAATAATAACGGGTAAAGTGGGGGCGGAGAGGGGCGGGGTAAGTGTTAGTCTATCCCTGCTTTTATTTTCGCACGGGTTTATACGTGTATTTTCGTATACGTCCACCATCTAATACGTATAATCCATTTCTGGTCTAAATAAGACGAATTTGGACGAATATTCATTTTTATCTGATTCACTGCGATCCGCATCTAGTAGGACCATCCTCAAAATAAGTGAAAGCAATAGTAGGTTTGGGACCTCGTTATTAATTCACTCGGATCCAACATAAATAGCTCTGCCTATCAAATTTGACTGTCTTAATGGAGGAATGGATTACTGCTTCGATGCCTCATTCGCTCTATTTTTGACTACAACCCCATGTTTATACTCTCACTGCACCAAATACGACAAAGTCCTATGAATTTCGGAAAAATTTAGAGATTTGATACTTTTACCTAAAAGAATCATAGAATGAGAATTGAACTGTCAAAACTTGATTATCTAACCCCAATGGATAGCCCAGTGGAGACGGTGATAAACTGTAAACCCATATATTATGAGTTTAAAATTTGATAATTTTTTTGGGGTCAAATCATGAAGGATTTATCGCTCATGAATATCTTAATTTCGACGTGAATGACCTTTTTTTAATTAAACGGAATAACGAATTAATCAAAATACGTGTAAATTAGTTTCTAACACTCCTAACCGAAATACTTACTCGTGCATTTAATGAGGCCTCAGAGTTGATGAGATGGTCCGATCTTAGCCAATCAATTTTTATCTTTTAACTGTTGGAATCAAAATTCTTCTTATAGAGACAAATCCTATTTATTTAAGTGTGAATGCTCAGTCAGTAGTCGGTGATAGAGTAAGAGACAAAATTGTTCACGCTGTTCAAATAGTTATTATTCTTCCCTTTTTCTTTCTTTCTTTTTTCTTTTACTTTGTCATTTTTATTGAAATTATTCAAATAATTAAAGTTTATTCATATTGAAAGAAAAAAAAAATTATATAAAACACAGCCCAAAAAAAGGTATGGAATAATTAGAACGCTATGCATTATATCGCATTGATTTGTAATCTTTGCATATTACGTCATAATCAAATCTACATGTGATTATAAATAGGGAAATACATAACATTGCTCTTATAAATAAGTCTGAATTAAATTGTAAGCATTGGTCATTGTGTTACAAGGTATTAAGGAGATGTATCATGTGGTCGTGTGCATCATAGAATTTTCAGTAAAAATAGATGGATTTGTACAAATTGGGAAAGGGTGCCTCAAAAAATGGGAGAGAGAGAAAGAGAAGAGAAGAGAAGAGAGGAGAGGAGAGAGAGAGAGAAGGATTCAAGTGTGCATTATTGCAGACATAAGATTGTGGAGTAAATAATTGAGCAACGGTTATACTATTTTAATATTTTTACCTGATATAATCTTTTAATAATAAATAAATAAGTGTGTAAGTGGAATCCCATTTTTTATATGGAGTTATTATTATTTTTCATAAAAGGTAATTATTTGAAGAAGTGAGATCCATTTAATCTATTTGATGAGTTATTATCAATGATTAAAATTTCATTTCGAAACAACCGAAATATTTTCGTTTTAAAGGAGACCAAAATAAATCAGTGATAAAATCGAAATTCTAATACTCTAAGGTATTTTGTAATGTTTCGGCGCATTTATATAATTATTTTTGGAATGTTTTAAGATATTTTGATATATTTCGATAAATATTTTAGAAAAATAATTCTCAAATTTTTTTATTCGTTTCTATTATGTTTTCAAAACAGATCGAAATATTTTTGAAACATGTCGAAATGTTTTCATTTCTTAGGTGACCAAAATAATGAACAAAATAAAATTTTGATCCTTGGTTATTATTAAGTGATTATAATAGGTGATGAGCTATAAAGTCAAATGTTTTGAGTTTGAATTTTAGTAATTTATTGGGTTAGACTATCAGTGAAATATCTCTCATGAATACCTTAATTCTGACGTTGATAACATACTTTTGATCGAATTGAGGAGAGAATTAATTAAAATACGCATAATCTGATCTGAACAACTCTGAACCGTTAAAACATAAAAAAAAAAAAAAATTAGAGTAGGTGAGAACGCTGATGCAGGTTTGTTCTTGGTAGGCCTTGGTTGGGCCCATCCTTTTAATGGGAAAAGAATCACACACATGTGTTGGGGGTCATGGCCCATGGATGAGGTTGATGTGGGGCTGACGCACGTGGGTGAAGTCAGGCTGCCTTTGACCAATCAAACTTTGTCGGGTCTTCTTGTCCCGTGGAAGCTCACGATTGGCCTAAACAGAATTTAGATTAGGTGGTTTCAGGTCTAGGCCTTACAGTACATGACCCACACCCACAGGAGAAAGAAGGAAAGCATTACCATAGCGTCCTCTATAATTGTTTTATTTAGTCATTTTTATTTATTTATATTTTTTAATTAATAATTATAAATACCAACTTCAATGCTTTTCCAGTTCAAACACAGATAAATTGAAAACTCAGATATTTTAAATTTAAATTTGACGACTCTCTTAGTGTCGGACTATAATGCTTTAGATGTTTTGTTTTTTATTAGATCGAAAAGATGATTAATTGAATTAATAATAAAAAAAACAATTCCAAATCTTTTTCTCTCTCGGACCACAACAAACAGTGGACCACAGTGTTTCATCCAGACTTATCTCTTAAACACGGCATGCACGTGCATGCGATTTTTCTCACTTCTGTTCAAAAGGTTTGATTGACAGAGGTGTTTTATATAGTAGGATTTTTTTATGGAAAATGTTATATTTATCAAATTTTTTTATCATATTTTATATTTTAAATAATATAACACAATCTCCATTATTAAATATTAAATGAGCTTATTTATCTGATAGTAAAAAACTGTGTCACATCATTTGTGATGAATATTTGAGAAGAAAATTTGGTAATCATAGCATTACTCAAGTGAATTTTGGATTAATTATTAAAATTTTGGAATAGATATTAATATTTTAGCATAAATTTCAAATATTTAGACCTAAATTATTCCTTATAGCTTTAATTTCAGTAAGTTTTAACTAGTTTTTCGATATAATTAACTATAGTTTTCTATTATACAGTATGTCCACAAAAAAATTAAAAGAAAAATTGAGGGTGTGATAGACAAAGATTACAACTACATATTACAGCCAATAGGAAAGACAAAACTCTACTATTAATGAAATTTGACCGTCCTCTCATGTGGGTACATACCCACAAGGCACTACAATTACTTTCAAGAAATTTCTGGGAGTGTACATGAACACAGCTAATAGAGCTTTTCAGAAAGTAGTTGAAGGTGTTTTTAGATATTTCACAATAGAGTAATTCTCTTTAAATTTAAAAATTTGATCTAATTTATTGATATAATATTGTGATTTCAGTGAAATTATATTTGATCAACACCAAATTCTAATGTTTGATGAAACCCACAATCAATCTAAAAATCATAGTGAATTAGGTCACTAAATTAGATCCCAATAACATTGCTCTTCAGAATATTTTGAGATATTCTAAGACGTTTCGATATATATTGATCAATATTTCAAAATATTTTAAAAATAAATTCTCTAATATTTTATTCGTTTTGATGTCCTAAACAAAATTTAGTCCTTGTTTGGTTCTTTGTCATGGGAAAAAATGCTCTCTCTCACCCCACAATCACACACACACATACACTATTACAAATACTAATAACCAGTGAAGGAGTAATGCCAAAGTTATGGAATTTCCTTCATTATGATTGGCACAAGAAAGTTCAATGGCTGCTTAAATAAGAGTCGAAGCAAAAGTCTTTTTTTTCTTGTAGTGAAATATCTGGAACGATTCTTCTTATGAACTATATTTGCCAAGAATAATAAAAACTAAGAACAAAGCTGCTTTGCTAATATCAAAAGCAAAATGCTAACATGAAGGTCATCCTTGCACATCATAAGCTTAAGAGGCATACTTATTTTTTTTTGGTACATAAGAGGCATACTTATAACTACAAGGCAATCATCATTTTCATTCCTCTCTAACGTTTCTCTCTGCTATTTACAATTGCCAGAAGAATAATAAGAGAGAGAGAGAGAGAGAGAGGAGGGAGAAACCCATCAAAGGATTCAGAAACTGCAACAGATGAAAAATAAAAAAACTCTTCAGCAGTGTGCATTTCAGTCATGCCAACAGAGGAGCATGACCACACATCTTCTCATAATGTATAGCCTTCCTCTTTGTTCTTTGAGAAACCTTCCAAGGCCTCTGCTTGATAACTTTTTCTTGGAGCCCTCCACAGTCGTACTGGACCTACTGGTCATCTTCATATCTATATAACCTTAGGGCTTTAATCGTCGCGTGCGTGGGTTTGAATGAGAGAGAGAGATATGCAAGTTGGTTAGCTGGGATGGAGAGAGATCAATGAGAGAGCTTTGCAGGTGAGTTTCAAGTTGGGGCAGACAGTCAGGTCTTCTTATAGAAGAGGGGGTGTCGTCCAAAGCTACAAGGATATGATGACACGAAATCCACAGGTCCCCCCTCCCTTCCCCCCCAAGCTCCACTTGAAACTTATTCTCTCTCTCTGTGACACATCATCCTCCGCATCAGCATAAATGTGGGCACCATCCACTAAGATAGCTGGTCGGCCATAAATGACAAAGGCAAGCTACTTTCTAGGAAGCAACCTTTGTTTGTTTAGGATAAATTTGCTAATGGCCGTTTGTAGATGATTTCTTTGGGTTTTTTTTTAAGGTTGGTACTTAATTTAGCACTTAATTGTGTATATGTACTTAGTAAAAAATATTTTATACATAAGTACCATATTTTTTTGAATGATAAAAATACCCACTTAGTAATAAAAACCAGCGCAAGGATTAATTTTGGAAAATAGATAGAAAACATGTTATAATTTCAAGAAAATTCGGAAATTGAATCTTCGCACAAAACACGATTTTTGAAATTTAAACAAATTCAACCACAAAATCTTTGTGTTTTTAACAAAATCAAACACACAAACTTTTGAAAAACAGAACAATTTATATAATAAAGTAGCTAGATTTCTTTGTCTTTAACTTTTCATGGCTTAGATCGCTAGACGATTATTGATCCGATGGTCCTAATACTAAATTTTTTAAAGATTCCTATCTCTCATGTAACTCTCTCTCCCTATCTCATATTAACTGATACAACTTTCACTCCCTAACTCTAAGACTTCTATCTCCCTATCTCATACTACAACTCTCTCTCCCTATCTCATACTAATACAACTCTCTCTCCATAACTCTAATACTTCTATCTCTCATTTACTATATGCAAACATATAGTTCTCAAAATAATAAAATAAAAAACAAAAAACAAAAGCTCAAGCTAATCACCAATAAGAAAAATAAGTGATACCAATTACACCAAAAAAATTAAAAAAATAACAAGTAACCAATAAAAGCAAAACAATTCTCCCAAAAAATAAAAACCCAAAGTCCAAGCTAATCATTAATAAAAAAAAAAATAACAAGTGACCAATAAAAACAAAACAATTCTCCCAAAAAATAAAAACACAAAGTCCAAGCTAATCACCAATAAAAAAAATAAGTGATATCAATTGCACCAAAAAAACATAAAAAATAATATAAAATTCAAACTAATTACCAATTCTTCCACGCAAACAAAAAGTATAAAATAAAAAAATAACAAGTGACCAATAAAAACAAAACAATTGAAACTAATTGCAGTCGCAGAAAAAAAATTCAAAACCAATCTAATCGCCATTACCACTTCCACACAAACAAAAATATAAATATACAATCCATAAATAAGACAATGAAGTTATTATTTGTACCAAAAATAAATCACTACTGCAAGCACCAAAAAAATAAAATAAAATTCAAAGTCAAGCCAATTACCAATAAAAAAAAATAACAAGCGACCAATATAAAAAAAAATACATGAAACCAATTGCACCAAATGTTAGTGGTGTATGCTTTGGCAAGAGTTAATTGGTTTTAATGTTTAATGTTCGTGTTGGTTTAGTTGTAGATGCTTTGACATTTGCTGATGGCTATTAAATGTCATATGTTACAACTCTATTGTTTATATATTGATTTAGATTGGTTTTATTACATTTCTTAATTTACGATTGTAAATTTGATTTCATTCTTTTGAAAGCTGGTGAAATTTCAAATAGCAAAATTTATTTTTTTGACAGCATTTGTGAACTTATTTTTATTATATAGATGGTTGCATTTGTAGACAATTTTTTGTTTGATATATTTATTACACAGGTGGATGAGTTTGTAATTATGTTATGTTACTGAATCGAATGATGGTTATGGCGACAAATACATGATTCTTATAGATGAGAGATTTTATTGATTTCTTTTATTGCTTAAAGATTGTAAATTTAATTTGGTTCTGTTAGTATTTTTTTTCTGAGGTAATTATATATGTGTTGTTACTTTGGGGAGTTTTTTGTTCATTTTTATGACAGTTCCAATAATGTGGGGGCAAGTCATTTTAAAAGAAGAATTGGTATGAATGTTTTCAGATCATTTTTTTTTTTAATTTGGACAATTACTTGCGATTTTTTTGTTTATTACATAGTGTCTTCAGCACGTGCAATGACTAGTAATATTATATGTTGGTCACAGTAACATTATACAATGACATTATACATACATACCCTTATCGTATATTTAAAATTGTACGTGTTAAAAATTATTGATATACTAGAATACATCAAATCATTGATTAAAAAAAAGGGTAAATTACACGGACACCCCCTTGACATTTTGGTTTATTACATGGACACCCCCTGACATTTCACAAATGACACTCGGACCCCAATGATGTTAGAAATGAAACATTGCTAACAAAAGTGCAAAATGACAATCTTACCCTACTTTTGTTACCACAAATTTTTTTTTGATAATTCAGTTCAAAATCAAAATGACTGTAATAGCCTTGTAAAATATCTTGTACTAAACCCTAAAAACCATTCATCACATCTAGAGAGAAGGCATGAGAGAACCCAAATCGTCTTTGACAGAAGAGAGAATCGATTCAACTTCAAATCGTCTTTGACAGATCCATGCATTGATTCAACCCCAAATCGTGCATAATCCAGTCCAAAATCAGAGAAATCCAAACCCTAAACCACTATCACCATGCTTGAATCAAAGAAACCCTAACCCTAATCCCCCATCGTTTTTATCTGTTTTAAAAACCCAAATCTGTAAGACACTCTAAGGATGTTTGGATGTAGATCAAACAAACCTTTAACCTAACTTAGAAAGGGCGATGTCTAGATTTGGCTCTTCATTTTCATTATGAAGCATCTCGTTTAAGGCATCGATGTAGATATGGATCTGACTCTTTAATCCATCACAAGTTTGGCACATATTTAGATTTGATCTTTTTCGTTTTTCATTATGTTGTCATTTTTTGGCCATTTAAAGTATTTGTTTTAGTTACCCAGTAAGAAACATTATTGTTCATTGTAAGAGACATTGTTGTCCATCATAGGTTTGGCACTCTATTTTCATTTTTTGGCCATTTAAAGGTTCTGTAGAAATGGACAAGCAAAAGCATGACATTGTTGTTCATTTTAAGAACTCTATTTTCACCATTAATAGGGTCAACCCTGATAGGTATTGCTATATGGACATGGTAACAGATGTTGCACAACTTACCAATGTTTTTATGGGTGATAGTTTATCGAATGTAATGATTGTTATTACAGTTGATAGGCCAGATGGTAGTGGAAAACTTGTACTTGATGGCGATGAACAGTTACAGGAAATGTTTTATTTGTATAGAAATTATAAGGAGATACATGTATTTGTGAATTTTGAAGTTGGGTCTCAGGTGAGACTCCCACCTCCTCCAGACATAGGAATAGGTGAATAGCCAAACCCAGATGAAATTGATGACAATGAACCTAATGGTGAAAATGATGACAGGGATGCAAATAGGCATGAAATTGATGATGTAAATGGGGATGAACATACGAGTGGCGATGGTGAAAATGATGACAGAGATGTAAATAGACATGAAGTTGATGATGTAAATGGGGATGAACATACGGGTGGGGGTGGTAAAAATGATGACAATGTTTATGGTTTTAGTTCTGAGGATGAGGACTGGATAGTTGATGGTGATGATACCATCAACACATAATTAGATGAAAACAGTGACGATGGGTTTTCAGATTATCAATCAAGAGATGAAGGTTATGTTAGTAGTACATATTCTAAGGAACTTGAGGCTGAAGTGGATGAAACACATAGAAGGGGTAGGAAAAGAAAGTTCAATGTCAGTGATACTTCAGAATTTGGAGTGGAGTTTAATGTTCCTGAAGATGGAAACATTGATTGGGACTTTTGTGTGGGGATGTTGTTTGGAAATGTTGACTTGTTTAGAAATGCATTGAAGGATTATATAATAAAGAGAGGGATAAAAGTGATAAGGAAGAAAAACGAGAGGACTAGAGTTACTGTTGAGTGCTCTGTTCAGGGTGCCAGTGGAGGATTCATGCATCCCCTCTACCAGATAAACCTACTTTTCAAGCAAGGACTTACAGTAAAGATCACAATTGTATCAGGTTTAGGAAGGTGCCTGAAGCAAACTCTACTTGGATTGCTAAAAATTTAGAAGGGAGATAAAAAACAACCCAATGATAACCCTAAAAACTTTACAATATGAGTTGCAGGATAAGTGGGAAATTGAGGCCAACCCTAGTCAGTTATATAAGGCTAAAAATAGGGCTATAGAAGAAATAGAGGGTCATCATGGAAAATCTTTTGGATTACTACCAGCATATGTTAGGGAAGTAAGGATGAGTAACCCTGAGAGTGTTATTAAACTTGATTATTTCAAGAAATTTGTGAGTGATAACTCATTGTTCAAGAGAATCTTCATTTCTTTTGCTGCACTAAAAAATGGTTTTAGGGCAGGTTGTAGACTTTTTATTGGGGTTGATGGTTGTCACCTGAAAGGTGAATTTTGAGGAGTTCTGGTGGATGCAGTGGCTCTTGATGGGAATAAAGGTTTATTTCGGTGGCATATGGAGTGATTGAAAGTGAAAGGACAGAAAGTTGAGGATGATTTCTTCAAAATCTACATGGTGTCATTGGAGCAACGGATAGGACCAAATCTTGGACCTTTATCTCAGACAACCAAAAGGTATGCTTCTAACTTGTAATTTCTTAGTCATGTAGTTTCTTTTTAATGTCCTTTCTGATTTTTCGTTATTGTTTCTTGTTTCTTTTTTTGGTTGAGGTGACACTCTAGGGATTAGATAAAGTGTTTGAGAAAGTGTTTCCTGGAAGTAAACATAGAAGATGTTGTAAGCATCTCTATAACAATTTAAGCCCAAATTCCCAGGGTTACTGCTTAGGATTTATTTCTGGAAGGCTGCTAGGGCTTATACTGAGATGAAGTTTAGGGAAACCATGGATAAAATGAAAGATTTGAGTTGTGATGCATATGATTGGCTAATGAATATTCATGTACACACATGGGATAGGCACACATTTGACCATATTGTTAAGAGTGACCACATAACCAATAATTTGTGTGAATCATTTAACAATTGGATTGGTTTACAAAGACAGAAACCAGTTCTGACACTGTTAGAGGGAATAAGGTGCAAGTTAATGGTGAGGCTGCACAAAAGAAAAATGAAGGGGAGTCTTTGGGAAGGTCTTGTTACAAAGAATATTAGACAAAAACTGAACGAGGTGGTAAAGAAAAACATGCAGTGTAATGTGCTTTGGGCTGAAAACTTGGAGTTTGATATTCGTCACAAGGAGACAACGTACCCTGTCAATTTAACCACCAAGGAATGTGTTTGCGTAGAATGACAGATTACTGGGGTTCCCTGTGTTCATGTAGCAGCAGCAATAACTTCTCAAAGGGACAATATTGAGATGTTTTGTGATGCTTATTTCACAAAGGAAAAATATATGTTGGTTCATGGGGATATCATACATCAAATTACTGACCATAAGATGTGGGCTCCAAATAGAGAAACTCTCCATTCACCACATCTACGCAGGTTACCTAGAAGGCCTCGAAACAATCGAAGAAGAACTACAGATGAACTAGCATCTGACACAAGTGAAATGAGAAGGTCGCAGACAATTAGGTGCCAAATTTGCAAGCAACTAGGTCACAATAAACGAACTTGCCAAAGAGCACCTGTCAAAAGAAAAGGTGCAGCCCAGGTAATTTTTAATTATGTCCATAACAAATGAAACTTTTGGTTCAACATTTTTTTATGTTTATATATTTATATATGCAGCAAACTGTACCAACACCACAATCACAACAATGCTCTCAAGCTGGTGAATCTGGAATTTCTATATCACAATAAGGAAGTGATAATCCTGTTAGGGGAATTGGGGCAGACACTCAGGCTAGTGTGAATGGAAGCTGACTTCTTCTGGATGTGAATGGTGCACATACTAGCATATGAATGTGAATGATGCCTTTTTTTGTATGACATTTTGGATATTGACTTGTGAATGGTGCACATTTTGGATATTACAATGTATTGAAGCCACTACATAGTTAGCATAATTTCAAAAGCCAGTACATATTTCATAATCTTGATTTCAACTCATTACATATTTAGCACAACTCGAAAAGCATATTTAGGACATTCACACCATCTACATAATAGGTAAACACAACATAACATTACAGATAGGACTACATAATAGATAGGAGTAGGTAACACCACTGGAATTTCTAGTTCTTGCTCATAGACATGACCATATCAAATAGTTGCATTACAAACACAACTAACACCGCAACGACGAGGGCCTTAAAAAGTGCATGTGTGTCCCGGCCATTATGACCCCTTTCTGAGCTGGAAATTCGTCATAGTCCATAACCAGGTTCAGCACATGGAGGCATTATAGTCAACTGGGGATAACACCAAGCAAAGAACATGCACCCCCTTTCTCACAATTGAAATACAATCTCCCTTTTGATGGCTTCTCGGTTTCCACTATCCTTATTGTTGCTTCCCACAATTACATTGTGTTCCAACAAACCTTAAATCCAACATCTTATGTCCTCCAAATCCTTCTCCGTTCCCACCTCCAAATCTACTGCTGGTAGAAGATGACATGTTTTGTGTCTATAGTTACTGCATACAACAAAAAACAAGTCATATTATGTCAATGACAGATACACTCCTTGCCTTTTTACATAACAACAGAAAGACCCCTTCTGATAACACTTGCTATAACAGTGAGACCTCATCCACACCTAACACATACAATGCATATATATAATGTTGTTATACATGCATATGTATATCCATTTATAATTGTACATAAAAAAATAGATGGACATAGAGATATAGAGGTAAAGAGATATGGAGGAAGACAAAAAAAAAAGAGAACCCTTACCTGCCGAATGAGAAGCTTTAGGAGAGGAAGATGGGTTTTTAAATGAAAAGGAAAGGGTATGATTGACATTTCAATAACCACTTTAAAGTACAATGGTCTTGTAGACTTTGACTTTCACCAGATGGGGGCATTATTGGAATTGTAATAGATTTTTTTGGTTGATGTCATTATATTTCGTAAACATGTCTAACGTCTGTCAAGTATAGGGGGCCTAGATGTAACGAATTTTAAATGTGAAGGGGTTCGAGTGTTATTTGTGAAATATCAGGGGGTGTTCATGTAATAAACCAAAATGTTAGGGGGTAAATTAATAGAACAATAATATTATACGTTGTCACAGTGACATTACACGGATGCACATATCCTATCACAAATAAATTTAACATTTACATAAAAACATAACAATAATATTATACGTTGTTACAGTGACATTACACGAAAAAAAAAACTATTTTTCATTGACGAAGAAAAGCAAACGTTGACGTGGAAGAAGAAAATCAGGAGCTATAAATTTGCACCAGTCGTTAAAGTATAATCCATATGATATAAGTTTAAAATCCAAATATTCTAATCTATTAAAAAAGGAAATTATTAATATAATAAAACAAATCCCATAAAAGATGAGATTGCCAAACTAAATAATCCAATAATTATGGAAAAAAGTATTTTAGTAAATAAAAAATTCTAAAATCTCTCAATGTGTATCTAGATACAATACACTTCAAGTTAAGAGTACTTATCTATAAAAGATTTTCAACAAGGTTTTTTCTCACAATTAAGTAGTTTAAAAAGTAACTTCTTACAATTTTTCTTTTTTTCTTTTTTTTTTTGGTGGAAAACAAATGTTTGAAAAGTGAAATAAAAAAGTCAGAGTTAAAAAAACTCTTAAAACTGTTTGTAGTGTTTTCGAAAAAACTGACTTTTTCCTTTGAATTCCTTGGATAACCCTCATTTCTCAACTATTCTTTGGTCTTGATAAAAGGTGTTTTTTTCCAATAAACTAATGAAAAAGCCGCGCAATAAGCCCGGGTCCAAATGAATCAGACTTCTTTTCCTCCGAAATCCAAAAAAATTGAGGGTTTAAGCCAGTTTCAAACATGCCCAATATCTGATAATCTTCTGGTCTTGTGGAAACCAAAATTTTCTGTGCAATATTGGTCTTTATATTGTATGTCAAATTTACACTGCTAGACGTGAAGCTAAATATCTGATAGTCTTCATTGTGGTTAAGTTTGATTGCATATGGAATGATATACATGTATAGAGAAATATAATATAAACTTAATTTGAGAACTAATATAATATTGTGGTTTGATCGATAATAAACTTTATTTGCAATTCAAGTCAACTAGAATTTTTATTATTTTAATGGATTAAGTCTCTAAATTAAATTATAAAATCTCATACGATAAATATTGGGTACAATACTGATGAACCCTTCTTTTACAGTAAGCTTTACTGCATATAGACTGGATATATTTATTAGGAATTGACAATCGTATCCAAGGAAAAAATTTGGTACCGTACTTCTAATTTTTATTATTTTAATGATTATTTTTGTAGGTTTTTTTTATCACTTTTGTAATAACTATTTTCACTTTTTTTCGATACAAAAAAATTATCATATTTGTGGGTGTTTCTACCACTGTTGTGGATATTTTTACCAAGTGATAACTATTTTTATTTTTATTTTTAATACCACAACACAATAGTAAAAACAACTACAAATATGATAAATAAAAATATTGTACCTAGAAAAATAATTAGATACCATAGTCTAAGTCCTATTTATTAACGTCCCAGCTGAGAGGAATTGTGGTTTACAAAATCTTACAACATCAAAGCTTTAAAATACAGAAGAATGGAATAAGATCAGAATGATAACTTTTCTTCCAACCAAATTTACTTGTTTAGTCATTACTTTATTACAAGCAAAAAGCAATATCTTCAGAAGGCACGGCTTTTGTGCTTCATTTTCAAATGTGGGTCTCAAAGCCATTTTTCTTGATACACAGCGGTAGATTCAGAGAGCGATAAAAAGAAGTTCGAAATAGAAACACAATAGATCCGCAAACAGAGGAACGTGAGAAATTAATTCTGATGATGCACAAATTGGTCTCGTGCAAGATTAACAGTCGAGTATGTGAAGAGATGTAATTAATGAACAATAAATAAAACAATCAATGACAAAACAGTAAATATAGAGTCAACACGTAGATATATAGTGGTTCGGTCCGGATGACCTACTCCACTATCGGGAAACGGCAGCGGTGACCGGAGGTCTTTATTAATGAATAAAGTAACAGGGAGAGAGCTCTAAGAGAGTATGCTCCGTGAGTTACAATAGCTAAGAGAGAAACTATATGTGTAGAGATGTGTAGAGAGGTGTGGTGAGATGTCAAGGTGTCTCAAGAGATCTTTGGGTGTTTCCTCTTATGTGGAGAGGGCTTACAATTTATAGGTATGGTGAGACGGTGACATGAGGGAGAGGGCAATACTTCTTCGGGGAGGATAGTTACAAAAAGTAAGTACAATTAATATAGGATTAATCTTCGTGAGTTTGTAATTGACTGACTGGGTGTTGAGTGGCCAAAACTGGACTAACCACGGTGGAGATTATTATTTCAAGCCCAATGTGAACTGTGGATCTCTCCCTCTTTCTGTTTGCAAGATGCTAGGTTCCAAACTTTAGCCCAGTTAAAGTGACTGGGACTAGCCCTTTTGATTTGTTATTCGTATGACTCAATTTTTTTTTATTGAAAGAGCGCATGACTCAATTAGTTAGACCCATTCATGATGAAGTTTCATAATACAAGATAAATTTTGGGTAAATTGTACTTTGACCCTGAAAGATTTTAATATTCTCATTTTATATTTTTAAAGATTAAATTTCTTACATTGTACCTTCAATTTATCAAAAGTATTACAATGTGTTTCTTCTATTAACTTTCCGTTAGTTTTTCTGTCAGTGTCAATTGGTTAGATTTTGACGAAAAAACTAACGAAAACTAACATAAAAGTTATATTGTAACACTTTTGATATATTAAAGGTGAAACATGAAAAATTTAATCTTTGAGAATATAAAATAAGAAGAATCTTAAAATCTTTTAGTGTCTAAAATGCAAAAATCCCTTAAATTTTCTAATGTCAAGTTCGTTTGTGTTGACTTATTTATTCGGTGGATCTTTTGAGATCGATAAATAATTTGGTATTAGTCTTGTGTCAGATTCTTCGTAAATTGTGTCTAAAATTACAAGTCTAATCTTACTATTCAATTAATGTATGTCTAGAATTTCCGTCAGGGACTTTGGGAATGGAACGATGAAATGACACATAAATTAGGTCCCATTTTGACTGGTCGAGTAATGCTACAAAATTCAAATAAAATTCAAAAAGTTATAACTCAAATGCATATCATTTATTTGATGAATGTATCCCATCAATTTTTTCAGTGGGACCCATTTATCTCACACTCATCTAAAGGATGATATTCATTTGAGTTTTAATTTTTGAATTTTATTTGGATTTTGTAGCATTTTTCCAAATTTTTACATAACTCACCACCTTGACAGGCAACTGATATAAAATTGTAAATATAATCTTTTGTTTTAGAAAGAAAAAAAATATTTGTACATTACATGAAACTCATTTTAAGCATTACTTATGCAAGACTTAACACGATTACACAAGATTTATACCCCACACAAACTCAATTATATATAACAATAATTTATTTAATATTATTATTAGTAAATTGAAATCTCAACTTATAAAAGACTTAAAAGTATAACAACATTGAAAATTAATTATATTTTTATTTATTTTGATCCAATAATAATGAAGTCTTCTCAATTTTTTATTTTTTTAAAAATATCAATTTCTTTGCACGACCCCCAATATAAGACAACTTAACCCGCATACTTCAAAATATTAAATAACCCCATTAATCTACACTTATTTTTTATTCTCTCTCCGATACCTCTTCCTTATTTTTTCTCTGGTGACTTTAATTTTAAATTACGTAATTAAAAAAAATAAATTATTATTTAAAATATAAATATTATATTATCAATGATCAATTTTTAATAATATAGAGTGTCTTCAAGTATAAAATTTATAATTTTTATTTGATTAATAATATCAGGTGTTAATAATTGTAAACTCATAGGGAGTATAAAATTTATAATTTTTATTTGATTAATAATATCAGGTGTTAATAATAATTGTAAACTCATAGGTAATAGACTCGTATTTAGTTCGGGTCGGGCCTTGTTTGGTACGAGGAGAGGATAAAACTTTCTAGGAGCTAGCTGCCTCTCCACGCAAACGCAGCCGCCCTGGTAGTGATAGTCGAAGTCATTATAAAGTCTTGCTTTATTTATATAATAAAATATGACACAATTTAAATCTCAAAGGATAAATAAAATAATTTTTATTTTTTTCGATTGAAATCTCTTTAAATTTTATTTTAGAATTAATCCGACGGTTATTATTAACATCCAAATTTAATAGAAAAAATGGATACCTAAATGTGTGTTTGAGGTAATTTTTTAAAAATATTTTTAGGATTTACAATTTCTCTTAAATATGTTAAAAAAAAGTAATGTTTGGAACTGCCACACCACTACCATTACCACTACCACCACCACTCTCACCGCTCTATCACCATCACCACTACCACGACCCCCCACCGTCCCACCATCATCACCACTATCACCACCACTGTCACCCCACCACCACAGCTACCTCCACTACTACAACAGTCGCCGCCACCACACCACCACCTCTACCACAACAACAACCACCACCACCCCACCACTATCTCTTCCACAACAACCACCGCTCCACCACCACTACTATTGTAGCCACCACCATTATCGCCATCCCACCATTGTCCCACCACCACCATCCCCACTACCATCACCCCCACCATTATCACCGTTGTCGCCACCTCATTACCACTGTTACTGTCCCACCATCACTCCTACCACTATCATTACCATTGCCACCCACGGTTGCCGCCATCACAATCGGTCATTGTCTCTCACCACCACCACTGCTGCCTATCACCACTCGCCTCCACTACGATCAGTGTTTAAATTCATTTCTCTCTCCTCTATCTTTGTAATTTGATTTTGAGTGTTAAGACAAATATGCTTATTGTTGACATTTTTTTTTTTATTACTCCGTGTTTTTAGGCACGAAAAACAACTAGTTGTCTTATAAGTTATACCCCTGTCCCTGTTGTAGGGTTTGGTCACTGTACTTTCGTGATAACATGTTAAAAAATTATTTGGATCGTTAATTTTAAATAAATGATATATAATAATTAATTTAAATATAATTAAGTAATAAAAAATTATAGTGAAAAAAATGCACAAAAGATGCTATTTTTATTGACCAAATAATAAAAATAAAATATTAAAAAATAATATTCCCATACCATAATACTTTTTCTCTAGCTGTAGTAGCTTACAATCGCGTTGATATAGTCCTCATAAACTAACATTCCACACTTGACTTCTTCTTACTCCTCTCTTTCCATCTTTTTTCCTCAAACAATACTATATATATGTTTGTCTTTGGCTTTGTAGATTGTGAAAATCTCAGCTCATAGTCTCATCAACCACACCGCACATACAAAAAAAAAAAACCTGTTTAGTGCACAAGAATCTCTTCATTTGCGGTGGTTTAAGATATTCCGATACAACTTTGGCCATCAATTTAACTCTCTTTTCCATTGTTGAGATTCAAATTTTTTTTTGTTTCACGAGCAAATATATCTGAGTCAATTTACGCACCGAATAATATTCAGGATGGGTTGCATATACAGCAAAAAGCCTGAAAAAAGTACTCACCCACCTTCCGAAATGAGATCCCATTCACATTCACAAATCAAACTTGATCTGACCTCATACAAGGCCGCTTGTAGAGCCGATCCAGACCTTGAATCTGTAAGCTTGAAGCTCCAGCAACGAGCCACCCGAGTTATCAACATTCTCGCCGCCGACGCCCAGGTTCGATCACTTTCCTTAAACTCTCTCCGAGAAGTCCCCGGTTGTCTCCTCGAAAATAACGAAGTGGTGAACGCAGTTCTAGAGCACACGAAAGAAATTTGGGAAAACCCAGAACTGTCTGATCTAGTCAATGACTATTTCGAGACCAGTCGTAATACTGTAGATTTGTGTCTCTCTCTTGAAAAATGCCTCGAGCGAGCCCGCGACAGACAGGCCATTGTTCAAACCGCGTTAAACCTATTTGATGAAGAACACAGAGAAGAGTTTAGTCATGGTGAAAAGACCTCGTATTCAAAGACTTTACAAGAATTCAAGAAGTTTAAGGTCGCCGGTGACCCATTTGATGATGAGTTTTTCTCGTCGTTTGAATCGGTTTACCGGCGACAATGGGAATTGCTACACAAATTGCAAGTTCAAAAAGATAAACTCGGTACAAAATTGGCCTCAAAGAAGACATGGAGGAAGGTGTCAAATGTGCTATTTGGGGTCACTTTTGTTTCGGTGCTGATTTGCTCTGTGGTGGCGGCGGCCATGACGGCGCCACCCGTGGTGACGGCGTTGGCTGCCGGGGCTTCTGCATCATTGGTTTCAACGGGTAAATGGCTGGATTCGACTTGGACAGATTGCGTGAATATAATCGAAGAACAAAGAGGGATAATCACGTCGATGCATGATCAGACTAAGTTCTATGCGATTGAGGAGTTGAAAACCATTGGGCTGCTTGTGAATAAGTTGGAAAAGGAGATGCAATCGTTGTCGGATGAGATTGATCTGGGTTTGAAAAAGGAGAAGGCTGTGATGGTGGTGGTGTATGAGATAAGGAAGAAGATAGATGTGTTTTTGCCAGCCGTTGGTGAGTTGAGAAAGCGCACGGCCGAGTGTAGACAACAAATTAAAGAAGCTACGAAGAAGATAATTGATAAAATTCGCCAGACTCCCAAGCGTAGCAGCTGTTGTACCACTTTGGAATGCTTCACTTAGGAAGGAATACTTTTAGGGGGTGTTCGGCAAATCAATGATGGATTGGATTGGGTTGGATTTAAATTCCAAATGAAATTCCAATAATCCAGATTTATAGTGGGATAAAAGCAAATTGGTTAATCTAATCCTTGAGTTGGTTAGTGATTTATGATGTGGCAGAGCCATGGACAAACTACCATTTTTTTTTTTTAAACATCTTATAACTTTGACATTAATTGATAATTTTACCCTTGAATCCTATCAAATCCAATGACATTTTTAGTCCGTGAATTGTTAGTTACCATTTTAATATTTAAGTGAAAAGGTAGAGGTGGTTATGTATCGTAAAATTCCAACTTTTATATGTGTCACTTAAAAAATATTTTAAGAAGGCAATCACAAAATTATTTGATCCACCAAAAATATAAAAAAGTTAAAAAAAATCAAGAATATTTGATCCACCAATTTTTCACTTTTGCTTATCTTGATGGACCCATCTCCTTCTCCTGCCCTTTTCATATGATGGCTTGCTCTCATTTGCTTTTCCAATTGATTGTTCCTTTGTTTGTTCTTCAGATGTTCTTTTCTTTCTCTCCATCTTTCTCTCCCTCTATGGCTTCATTAGTTGATGATTCTTTGGCTTTAGCTTCTTCCTCAGTCTTCAGCCTTGCTTCCTCTTTGGCCCTCTCAAGAGCTCCGACCAGACTCTCCAAGCAAGTCTCTGCCCTCCCCAGGAACAGTCTTGGGCATCAAATTTTCCGCAACATCCGCAGGGGACATATTAATTACCTCTAAATACTCACGAATTTTCACAAAAAGATGGTGGGTCTCAAGATAAAGATAATTCTTTGCCAGAATCTTGAATGCTTCAAAGCTAAAGTATGATAATTCAATGTGCTTGTCCATTCTTCCCCTCCGAATGAGCGCCGGATCGAGTTTGTCCACATAATTTGTTGTAAAGACAATGAGTTTCTCTCCTCCACAAGCTGACCAAAGCCCATCAATGAAATTCAGAAGCCCAGAATGAGTAACCCCTTTGCTTTTGGTTTCTGTTTCATCTTTTACTAGTTTCTGCGCTGAATCCTTCTCTTCTTCCTCTTCTTTCTCCTTTTTCTTCTTCCTTTGTCCGGTGAGATCGATCGAACAATCAATGTCTTCAATCACAACAATTGATTTGCTCGGTGTCTCAAATCGATACACCGACATAGACCAACTTCTCTCAATCGATATATATAAATCAATGTAGACAAAGACGGAGAGAGAGAATACCTGGCCAATGGAAGGAGTTGGCGCCGTTCGAAGATGATGACCGGTGAAAATGGCAGAAGATAAGATAAAGAAACCCTATTTTTGCTTTACAGGGGTGTAATGGTAAAAATACATATGTATCCTGTTGGCTTCTACTTAATCCAAAGGGTGTGTTTGGATAGTGGGTTAAGGTGAGTTAACACTTATAAGGATAGGTTATTAAGAGAGTGGGTCCTATAAAACCTTTGTTTGGGAAGCATTTTTGAGACTGGATAACAATCCTGGGTCAAACGTTGACCCGGTTGCTACAGTGACATTTAACCCCCATACAATGGTTTCAATTAACCCTCCCGGGGTTACAAACGCAGGCACTAGGTTACCGTCCCCACAAACATATTTGCCCCTCTCTCTTCAGCCACTCATCCCTCTCGGGTGTGTTTGGGTAATGGGATTGGATAGGATAAGATTTTTTTTTTTATATCCTAATTCATTCAAGTCAAACCCACTCATCCACTTTAAAACTCTAAGTCAAGGTTATATTCAATCTTAACATTTGTTTGGGAAACAAATGTATAATTTAGTGGATCTCATAGATTACACAAATAATTTTGTAGTAGTTTACCATTCTACCAATTACTCTATCAATTTTAATCCAAACCAATCATATCCTATGTTTGGTTAACCCATCCAAGCCTAATAAAATTATACATTTTCCACATATACATAAAAACATATAAAAATAAGGAAAATTATATATATATTTTCAAACAAATCAACACTTTATTTCATTTCTTAAAAATTGATTACAATGGGAGAAAGACAAACAACCTTGCCTCAAAACAATATGATAAAGCAACCAAAGAACAAACTGTTCTGAAAAAAATACAAGAAATGGCTTAAAACCATTTTACACTATATTCCGGCATTTTAGTCTCCTCACAGTTCAGCTCCTGGCCCTTTGATCAATCACTACCTTCCTCAGCCTTGCAGTAGGCATCCCAGCCTGATCCTGTTGCAGAAGTAGCCTGCCAAACAATGGCAGAATGCCATTTACTGAAAAATCAGTATCTGCTTCAGTTTGGACAGCAAATGAGGCCTCCCTATATATATGCCTCAGCTGATATTGCAATCTGCCAAGCAGCTTCCAGATCTGCTCCTTAGTCTTCTCTATCCAAGCTCCACCTGAACAACCCTGCTGGAGTTGAGTGGGTCATTTAGTCCAAGAGAAGATGAAGACTTGCATGTGATCCCAACCTAATTGCAGCAATTGGAAGATGAATCAGTGTCCCACCCACCAATAGGTGATTCCACAACACTCACGAAATCCCTCAATGCCTTCAAGTCATTTGAACTGCACGTGAAGTTTTGAGAATTCAGAACCTGAGCTTGTAAACAAAAGCCAAGAACAATCAAGACCACCCAAAACTCTAGTATACCCATTTCAGCAAACAACAAACTTCTTTACATAGTCGAGAGGGGTTGGTAAAGTCAGGTTCCAGTAAAGCCAATGAGGTAAACCTTTTTTCTTAATGATCAAACCACATACCAGCAAGACAACAAAAGAATTTACAAACTAAATGATGGGTTTGTTCCACAGAATTAGATGGTTCAAAGATGAACAATCAGAGCTAAAGGGAAACGAAATAATGCACTATTTTCGTAAAATTAAACTAACCCCTAGTTCAGAAATGATCAAAACAACAAGAGATTTGAAAAACTCTATGATTCTTGAGCTCGACTGACAATGTGAGTACACTACTAATAAAGACTTTACACCTACTGAGAACTAATAAAAAAAAATAGAGCTTCTACACACTACTTCCAGCAATAAACAGGACTTAATATCCTTGTTCCCCAAATGAAAATTCTTCATCAATACAATTTTTTGAAATCCCATTTTTGTAAAGAAACGCCACACCACTTATGGGTGATATTTTCCCTATTCTGCTTTTCTATGGATACTCACGATAGCACAGGTTTCATTTCTCAATTAACGGTAAGATTAAATTCCAATGATCCAACAAAGTTAACCAAAAATACCATCTCATCACTTGGTTGCCAATTTAAAAACGAGGTCATAAGACATTCCTGTTTCCAAACTGTTAGGAACTCAATTTTACCACACCAAACAGTCCTATTAGCCCCATTGCTTAAATAGTACTGTACTCTCGAATTCAAATAAAAATTCTTGACTAAGAATCAGAATTTATCTCGAATCCAGCGAGGTTCAACCCAAAAAAAAAATCTCGAATCCATAAAGAATCAATACATTATAGCACAAAAACCATGTACATATAAAAAATTACCTGAATTTCCCTTCGAATATCATTAAAATCGAAAAACCTCTTCCCCGGATGATGCAGGAACTCTCCATACTCCTCCTCGGTTCCACCCGCTTTCCTCTTTGTCTGGAGGGGCTGCAAAACCAAGGGCCTTCTTGTACAAATATCGGAACCCCTCGGCAAGAAGTCCCTGCCAACTAAAGCCTCCAAAACGCCCGATTTGCGGCTGCTTTGGCTTCCGACGACTGCCACCTGAGGGAGCTCTATCGTTGACTGGCTTCCAAGCTGTGCAAAGGTGTCCTGGAGCTTGTTCACTATTGGAATCACCGAGTGACCCAACGATGCAACATTCGAAGTCGAAGCCTGTGGTACTGGTTCTTCCGCCATTGATTGAGATCGAGATCGATACTTAGAGAGAAAGAGAGAAAGTATATATACAGATAGTGATTGGCCGATTGGGCTTGCAGAAGTCGGTGAGGGGGTGAAACCCGAGGGGTGTGTTTGGTTTGATGGATAAAGGTGGATAACACCAGCTGAATTGGGTAAAATAATCCGGGGCCCCACAAAACCCAACTTTGGATCCACAATATCACATGGGATAATCGTTGGGCTCAAAAAATCGGCCCGTATGCTTTGAGGCCACTTATCCCCTCTGAACCGGCTACCTTTAACCCACCTGAACTTTGGGATTTCTAAGCCCACCGAAAGGATAAGTGATGTAATTACCAAAACACCCATATACAGTAAATTAGCTAGGGTTTTTATCTCATTTTCTCTCCATTTCACCCCACTGGTCCCCCTTTCTTGCGAACGGTGCTCACTGGTCCCCCTCATATGCCTGAAGGTCTCTTTCTTTCTCTCTCTCTCTCTCTCTCTCTCTCTCCTCTCCGTTCTCTCCCTTGCTTCGTCTGTTGTGCTTATCTCTGTTAACCATCTGGTGTGCTGAAGAATGCGATTCGTGATGCTGTGACCTACACTGAGCACGCTCGTCGCAAGACCGTGATGGCCATGGATGTGTTCTATGCATTGATGAGGCAAGGTATAACTCTGCACGGGTTTGGTGGTTAGGGTTTCTGTCTCAAAAAAGTCTTCCTATCAAGAAGATGAAAATTAGGGGTTTAGGGTAGGTGTGGGTAATTTGGGTTTCCTTTTGGAGGTTTCTGAAATTAGAGTTTCTATTCTACTATGTTCTTGTAATTATGTAGTTTATGCTTTAAAAAAGAGAAATCAGGAGGGTGTTTAGCTTAGTTTTTGGTTTATGTTGTTTCGAGATTTGTTTAAAGTACTATGATGGGTGTAATTGGAAGTTGCTTTTGTTGTAGAAATTTGATGAATTCAACTGCTTTATTTGATTCAAATTTTAATTCTTTGTTTGATTGAGAATCATTTAATTCCTGATAACCTTGGGATGATCTAAATTGTTGTATGATCTTGTGTTGCCAAACCAACGGATTAAACATTATTAAAATATAAATATTTTTAAATTTCATATGCAAAATCATAATTTTGCTTCCAAATAAGTACAACTTATTTTATGGCATTCAAATTTGTTAATTGTTACTGAGTAGAATGGAGAACCTACCTCGAATTTAGCTACTTCTTTTTATTATGGTACCTGCTCGAATATGATTGCTGAGATTAGAGTTTTATATGATAGTTTGTAGCTAATTATGAAATATGGTTTGAATTATTATGGTTTCTTAATTGAATGTGATTCCATAGTTCTTGTGAATTCTGTTTTGGGAGGTTGTGAGTGCCCTTGGGCTTGTCTGGGATATATGAGGCAGATCAGAGGTCTTGTAGAAGGTTTGGAATATCGACTAATTCATGTTTTTCAACAGACTAATGCAGTGGCTGAACTGCCTAATTGATGAATTATTGTTTGTTTTGTTTGGGTTATGTGCTTTTTATACTGTATTGTTCATAAATGTGTGTTTGAGCAAAAAATGCGTTTGGAATTCTACCAGTTGAATGACGACAAAAATGTGCTCATTTTTTATTGATAAAGGAGAACACAACTTGACTGTACATGTGTGTTGTATATATTTTTTCTTTGTAACACAAGTTTTTTCTTTTTAACATGTTTTGAAGGAGGTATGTATATGGTTTTCCTTATACTGGTTTCTTGTATTTTTTTTGGTGATTGGAAATAATTTTTTCTGGTGATTGGAAATAATTTTTTCTTTATTTAATTTTATTTTAAAAAAACCGTTAATTACTATTATGGTTCATGTGAATTTGGGTTGTACCGTAGTTTTTCCTATATTTAGGCATTTTTTGTACTAAATATTTTAATATCTTTGGCGGATGACATAAATTTGTGAGCGTATTATAAATTCAACGTGTAATAACATGTATTTGGTGAATACATAAGCATTCTTAAATGTTTTACAATATTAAATTGGTAACCAACAATTATCAAAAAGTAAAAAAAAAAAAAAAAAAAAAAATTGGTAACCAACAATTCTCAAGCCAAACAAGAGATAGGATTGGATAGGATTTAAGGGTAAAATGGTCAATTTATGTCAAAGGTATTAGATGTTTAATAAAAAATTAAAGTTTATCCATATGTCAACCACATCATAATACACTATCCAAACCAAAGATTGGATAACACAATTTCCTTTTATCCCCCTAACATATCCGGCTCATTGGGATTTCATTGGATTGGTTGGGATTTAAATCCAAGCCAATCCAATCCATCCATGAATTGCCAAACACACCCGAGAAGTTTTGGTGGAATTTGTTTGTCCACCTTAGAGGGGATAAATGAGCTCAATCACTACGGCCGAGTTTTTGTAAAGCTACGAATATCCAGCCTTAAAATGCATTGCCAAATCAAGGATAAATGAGCCCTACAGATTATTTACCCAATCCAACATGGTTTATCCAACCATTCAAACACCCCCTTAGATTGTCATGTTTTATATTTTTTTTTTGGTTCAACGGTCAGGATATTCAACGTCTGGACTAGAATATTTATGATAGATAAATCTTTCATGGCCTAATCCCAATGAATTGAAAAAATTCGAACTCAAGATGTCTAAATTTACAATTCATTATTGTTATCATTTGAACTATCCCTTGGAGTTATGTTATACATACACAGATTTATTCATAGAAGTTAATAAAATATAGGATTAATTACAAAATACTCATTTTAACTTTGGATAGTTTGTCATTCATCCTTTCAGGTTTTAATTTTAACAAATAGTCTTATTTTTACAGTTAACTCCAATAGTTAATTTTAGACCATAAAAAATGACGTAAGTTAGGCATGAAATATTCACGTGATCTCCATTTTATTGAAAATACACAATTATCCTTGAAAAATAATGCAATTATATGTGAGCGTGTGTTGGTGTTGGGTGGAGGTGGAGGCGAAAGCGAACATGGTATTACAGAGTGTGTTGGTGTTGGGTCAAATAAATGTATTTTTTTCTTGGTTTTTCTATTTTCTTATTTTTTTAGAGATAGAATTAGTATCTCGAGAAACAAAGATGAGAAATAATGTACAAGATGAATGGTGCAATGATACTTTCATGGTCCAATCAAGCACTCTTGTCAGTCAATTTAGTCTACTTGAAACTTGTAGGGAACAAATTGCAACATTTAAAATCATAGGAATCTAATTGCTATAAGAGGCATAATTGGAGGAGACAAATTGTAATTAACCCTAAAATATAATTGAAGAAATTAAATTCTATGCCAACTATGTGACAAATTATGTAATTTTTAAATATGTGTTTATTGTAAAGTCTCAAAATACCGTTAATAAATTATAAATATTATTCTAATTTTATACATATCTTTAGGCACGGCCAGCACTTATCAAATAAATATTTGAATAATAGTATGTAAGTACATAAGAAAGTGATAGCGTGAATTAGTCGAATTCATAAATTTTTCAATTAAATTCGTGAATTTGAAAAATAAAAACACCAATTCACTACTAAAGAATTAATTCACGTGTGGAACACCAGAGCTTTGGGTGCATTAGGCGAATCATGTGACTCGAGTCTTATTTAAGAAGAGTGGAAATATGATATCGAATAATAACATTTTGATATTATATATCATTCTTTTTTAAATAATTAAATGTGATGCGTATAATTTTTTTAAGTTTTATTGTATTTTATTATATCTATGATCAATAGCTACAAATTATGACCATAAATCGTTTTGGGTATGGTGTGGAAATGTTTTATTTGATATTATATAGGACTATATCCATTTAAACGGGTCAATTATTCCCATCCTCCATGTAATTCATTATTACATGAATCTCCACAAGGAGAAGGGTAACAATTACATGCGACTTAATTATTTGGGCATACTAAAACTTCTGGAATCAACATCAAATACTCCAAAAAATTATAATTTGATCTCAAAAAATTATAACTTAAATCCTAAAAGTTATAAATTTTTTTGATGATCAGTCCTAACATTTTACGATTGCTCATTAGTTTTTTCTTTTATTTTGAATAAAACTTGAAAACCTATATCTCAATTCATAACACTCATAAACTTCATTGTACCTCCTTTGATATCAAAGTCGAATCCTAACTATTTTATGTAACGTGCCTCTTATTTGTCAATGAAGATTGTGCCACCTCCTTTTAAAAATAAAAGGGTTAATATCAAATTGTATCATGAAAAATTGTTCGAATTTTAATTTGTACCCTCAAAGATAGAAATTTGTATCAATGCACACCTCAAGCTAACAGCCATCAGTTTGTCGTCTAAAACTAAATGGATAAATTACACATAGACTCGTTCATGCTTATCATTTAATCACCTAAACTCCTCATATCTTAAATATTACACATATATTCCTTAAGAATCCAAATATGACTGAAAATGTTACCCCAATTGTGCATTCAAATAATTCTGTTTAAGTGATGTATTGCATTAGATATAATATAAATACCATAATTATATTGGACATTCAAATGGTAAGCTTGATTTTGAATTTTAGCGTATAACGAGCACATAAAATAAAATGTAGTATGAAATTATAATTTTTTATTAGAATGAAATCATATTTTTTTACGGTTATATTAATAGATATCAACGACAAGGGATTATATGTTACATATGCATAAACATCAAGAGATGTAAGAGTAATATTTTAAATGTGAGGGGGTCCAAATGATTAAGTGACAAACATGAGGGGATCTAGGTGTAATTTATCAATTTATTTTTAGACGGTAAACTAACGGCTGATAGTTTTAGGTGTACATTGATACAAATTTCTATCTTTGAGAGTGTAAATTGATATTTTTAATTTTTGAGGATGCAAATTGAGATTTGAATGATCTATCGGGGTGCAACTTATAATTAACCCAAAATAAAATTTGGTCATAATTAGGTGTGACAATCTTAACTCATTACTCATTAATCCGCCCATAAATAAATGTGTTGGGTACCTATATTAATTAATGTGAATTTTAAATGAGTTGGGTAATATGATTTATTTTAATTAAACGGATTAATATGGTTTATAATTGGGTACCCATTGAGTTGAGTATTTATCTTTCCATTAAATAACACAAGTAATAAAATTAAATAAATATATTAATATACCAAAAAATATACACACTAATACACTAAAAAATACACACATATACACTAATACACCAAAACACACACACTAATACGCCACCCATGACCTGCAGGTTGACCCATACCCCGCGGTCGACCCACGACCAGTGTTTTAAAACCCGGCCCGGCCCGACTGGTTGACCCGGTGAACCGGAGCCTAATCCGGGCCGGGTTAGTTATTAGATCGTTTGAGTAAAAGAACCGGTAAGAACCCGCTGAACCGGCCGATTTTCTAATAAACCCATTAATCCGAACGGTTTCATTTGAAAGCTATAAAAGCAAAGTTCTAGGGCATTTTTGCCCAAATATTAATTTCTTTCTCTCTGCTCTGGTTTTTGGACGAGCGACTCCCTCCCTTCCCCCCCTCTCTCTTTCTCTCTCTCTGTTCGCTTTGTAGTCTATACTCTACTTAGGCCTCACCGTCTCAGCAACAAATCACTCAACCCAATCGATCCATCGGCTGAGCACAGCTCCACGAGGCACCAACGACTGAGCAGCAATTCCAGTGACTGAGCACAGCTTCCAGTCCAGTGACGAGGTGAGTTCCCTCCCCCCCTCTCTCTCTCCACCTATATGTGTTTATATATATATACACATATATATATGTTTATGTTTTTGTATTTGTAGTTTGTGTGGGAGAGAGTTCTATGATATAGTGGTTCTCTGTTTTCTTGACACATGTTGTTCTTAGATTTTTTGCACCACATTGTACAACAATCAAAATGGGTTTGTTCAAATTGACTCTGTTTGATCACTGTCATTGAATAATTTGTATTTGTTAGATCCCCAATCTCAAGACTCTATGATCAGGAGTCAATTTGAACAAATGCCTTGATGAAAATTCCTTGAAGGTGTTCAATGCCTTCTCGATCTTGGTCTGTACTTGATGAAAATTCTCAAGGTTGGTGGGTTAGTTTTGAAGCAGATCTCCATTGCTGTTGAGTAGGTGGTGTATATAATGTTGGAAGCTATTTATTTTTTATTTTCTGGAATTTTCTTCGAGCTTGTTGAATTATATTATTGGTTGCTAAGTTGGAACCCTATGATCAAGAAATGCGTTTTGATTCCTATTTCTAGAAATCTAATGTTGTTGCATTATCAATTTGAATACATTGAAATTGGATAAATATTTGATGATTTTTTTCTACTTAACTTTACATGTTTGACATTATTTTTATAATTATTGTGATTTTTTAGCCTATTTATTAGTATTTATAATTATTTTTTAATTTTTTATTATATTACTGGTTGAACCAGTGACTCATTGACCCGGTCCCTTTACCGGGTTGACCTCCAGGCCGGGTTTTAAAACTATGCCCACGACTCACAGGTCGACTTATGACTCGTGATCCAATTCATGACTCAGGGGTCGGTCCATGACCCACGACCCACCAGTCGACCCATGGCCCACAGTTGATCCGACCCATTATGTGTGTGTATTTTTTTTTTATTAAATGTGTTTTAGTTTTTGTGTTAGTATATGTGTGCGTATTTTTTGTGTATTAGTGTGCGTTTTAATATATTAGTGTGTGTATTTTTAGTGTATTAGTTTATGTGTCTTTTGGTGTATTAGTGTGTCTGTGTATGTTTGTATTTTAGTGTACTACTAATATGTGTGTATGTTTTGGTATAATAATGTGTGTCTATTAATAATTTTAATTATTTTATGGATTAATAGGTTTAACCCCACCCGTTATAAATTCAACTCATTATAACTCATTTAATACGTGAGTGAAAAATGAATTGGATTTATTTTAATCCAATCCATAACCAATCAAACCCACTCATTGACTCATATTATTTGGTGAGCATAATATTGCCAGCGCCTAAATCGTGTACCTTCTTGCCAAAATTTGCCGAGGACTCATAATTCATAAAACGGTTTGCAAATCTAATGTGGAAATAATATGAGATTCTCTATATAGATATAATCTTAGATGCCAAATAAATGAAATGCCACACATACTTTTACACGATACAAATTAAAATATACAAAATTTATATACAATATGAGTTTTTTTTTTTTTTGGAAAGTATACGACACAAATTTAAATATACATATACACAACAAAAACTTGATATACACGATACATTTTTATGACTGAATTCAATATTGACTGAACAAATTCTAAGATAAAACGAAATTAAAAACACAACTTGTTGGCTAGCCTATCCTTGTGCATTGTGATGCTAATCATGTCTTACCCTACAAAACTAGATCGTCTTAAGTACAAGAAACTTATATGACACATCTTTGTTTTGATCTGATGGTTTAATTTATTCTAAAAATTTCCTTCAAAAGGGAGGATACAGAATGTTGAATTTTGTGAACGACTCAAGCGGTCTCTAAAGAGACAACTTGAGTCATAACAAGATTCCAGTTTAAACAAACCGTTAGAAATAACTCAATAGTCTATGTAAAGTCTGTTTACTCAAGGGACAAACTATCATCTACGAATGTTGTGTCTCCATTGAAAATCAATTTTTTGTCCATTCAATATATTCTCATGAAGAGAAAGTGAGACTCAATTGTCATGCCAAACTTTAGATCACCCCCTCATAAAACAAGGTAATGAAAAAACTATCATATAAGCTACCAAAACACTAAACAATTAAATGTACAAGTTTCATGTAAAAGAAGTTACGACAAACGGGTGTGTTTGTTTGGGGGATAAAAAGGGTATAAATAGGTAGGATAGTGTTTATTAGTACATGGCTCCCACATGTATTTTATTTGTTAATCATTTTCAGCAAAGTACTAATTTTTGAATCCTAATACCGGCCTGATATGAACAGTGGTGCTAGCCCCATCTACATGGGTATATCTAATACCACATGAAAGGTGGTATTAAAACGAGGTAGAAAACTAACAACAGTAATACTGAGATTAGTAAATTACAATATTGACCCTTTTAATACCTAATGTTTAAATTCAAGATAAGGGCATTAAAGTCAATTTATATAAAAAAAAATATTTACTTTTGTTGTGGGGACCACAAGAAAAGTAAATTACAATATTAGTATTTTAAATGCCTAATAATCTAAAACAAATGGTGGGTATTTAAGTCAATTACTAAATGCAATAATTATTTTTATGTGGGAATACATGCGTTGCAAAAGTTACATCAAATTGCGTGTTAAGGTGGTGAGTTATGTAAAAAAGTGACCCTTCAAAATGGGACCTAATTTCTGTGTCATTTCATCATCCCATTCCTAAAGTCACTGACAGAAATTCTAGACAAACATTAGTTGAATAGTAAGAGTGCAATTTGGGCCACTCAACACCTAGCCAGTTAATTAAGAGTGTAATTTGGGCGGGACAACTTAAAATCAAACTTGAAGAAAATAGGGATTGAATTGAGGTTTTTAAATATTGGGTTTTTTGGCGGTGGGTATAATTTTTTAGACTTATTTGAAGAAAAATATATGGATAAGTTATTTACTCTATTAAGTTCAATTTTAATAAAACATATTGTGTTTATGTACAAAATTCAAATAAAATCAAAACTTTTTTACTTAAATATCCTCCCTTAAATTATGCATTCTTGATTGATATATATCTAATCAAATATGTAAAGATTTCATTAGACTCTCTCACTCTCTCTCTCTTATTTTCTCTTCATCTCTCTCTCTCTCTTCCCGTTACTTTTCCCATCTCTCCCTTATTTTCTCTCTCTATTTATCATTAATAATTTATTTTCTTTTTCAAATATGTAAATATTTGATTTTTTTCATCTCTTTCTCCTCCTATTTTCTCTAACCGTTTCTCGCTCTCCTTATTTTCTCTCTCTATTTATATCAACATTACAACAACACAATTACACTAATTAGTTACACCAATCAATTACAACTGTTCTATAATACACCAAACAGTTACTCATGTATTCTAATAAATCAAACAGTTACACCAAACAATTACACAAAATTATGACAGCAACCCAATTTGTTATTCAGTTGTTTACATAAACTAAATAGTTGCACAATTTAGTATCGCGACATCATTACACCAATTATATATACCAAATTTAGTATAATGATAAAGTCTTTTGTGTAATGATAAACCCAATTTGGTGTATATAATTGGTGTAACTATGTTGTGATACTAAATAGTGTAACTCTTTGATTTATGTAAATAACTGAATGACAAATTGAGTTGGTGTTGTAATTTCGTATAATTGTTTAGTGTAACTGTTTGGTTTATTAGAACACACGAGTAACTGTTTAGTGTATTATAAGGTAATTGTAACTAATTACTGTAATTGATTAGTGTAATTGTGTTATTGTAATGTTGATATAAGGAGAGAGAATAAGGAAATAAGGAGAGAGAGAGTGAGAGAGAGAGAGAGAGAGAAAATAAGGGAGAGATGAAAAAATTAAACTAAATATTTACATATTTAAAAAAAAAATTATCAATGTGAGAGAAAGAAAGAAATAAATAAAGAGAAAATAGGGAAGAGAGAGTGAGAGAGTAATTGAGAGAGAAAGGGAGAGAGAGTAATGAAGTAATAAATGGTCTTTTAGTCTTTTTTCAAAAAAATATACTTACGGCCAAATAAGTTTCCTTAATATAATTTTGCTCAAATAAGTGTAAATTTTTATACCGTCTTCCAAATTACCCTTATTATTATTTTAAGCCCAATGTTTACAGTGGATCTCTTCCTATTTCTGTTTGCAGGATGCTAGCTCTCCAATTTTTAGCCCAGTTACAGTGACTGGGGCTAGACCTTTTGCTTTGTGATTCGTATGCCCCAACTAGTAAGACTAATTCATGATGAAGTTTTGCTAAATTTTATAATATCTAGGTTCGTGTTGACTCATTTATTGAGAGGATCTCAAAGAACGATGAATTTATTGTCTGAACTTGTTGACTGTAAGCCCAAACTTGATAATTTGGTATTAATCTTGTGTCTAAAATTACCAAGTTTAATTTTACTATTCTAATTACATGTGTCTAGAATTCCCATTAGTGACTATGGGAATGGAAAATGCTTTAAGCATGATTTTCTGTAAGACTTGAACACGACTAGGCAAGATTTAGAATCGACACAAACTATCATATGTACAACAGCAGTAACAATAATAACAATAATTGAATTATATGTTAATTAAATAAATTTTGAGAAGTGTCAGCATCATTCATTTTTTTTAGAGAATCACATCTAGATCCCTGAAGTTTGTCACTTAATCACGCAGACCCCCTGACATTTAAAATATTACACACAAATCCCCTAAAGTTTATACGCATGTAACACTTAAACTCTTATCGTCAAATGTTTATATCCGTTAGTAAATTACATCCACACCTCCTAAAGTTTATAATGTATAATGCTTAGAACCTTCAAATTTAAAATGTTATACTAAATAAAAAATATTTTAATCAAAGATAGAATATCAAATATTTTAAATTTTATAACAAAAATTCATATTCTATTGTATCATTTATTAAAATAAAATCAAAAATAAAAAACCATTTTTTTCTTAAAAAATCGTAATTAGTATATAATTATACTATCTATTAGAATATAATTAAAAAATCAAATAAGGGGTCTAAGTCATTCACAATAAAACATGAATTTTACAACCAAAATTCATGTTCTATTATGTCATTTATTGAAATAAAATCAAAAATAAAAATCTAATTTTTCTTAAAAAATTATATTTAGTATACAATTATACTATATATCATAAACTTGTCATGTAATATCTAAATATGGCCAAAAAAAAATAATTTGGATAACTCTTGACTAAATTTTTACCCAAATTTTGATAAAAAGAGCTATTCAAATTACACAATTTTAATCGTGAGCTATCTAAATTTTTGTCAAGAGCTACTCATATTATACATTTTTTATCGAGAGTTATGCAAATTTTGGTCAAGAGCTATTCAAATTATTATTTTTTCTATATTTAGGTATCACGTGACAAGTTTATGATAAAAAATAGTTAACAATTTAGATATTATCTGTTTTAGAGACCACATAAAAATATATTCAATATTTCAGAGACCTAAATGATGCAATTGAAATATTGAGGACCAAAATTAGACAAACTCTATATTTTGAAGACCTTCAGTATAATTAATCCTAATAATAAATTATTCTATAAAACTAATACATTATCGATTGGTTTTTATTTGATAAATAATATCATGTGTTAATAATAATTGTGAATTCATAGTGAGTATTTAGTCTGGGTGGGGCATTGTTTGGTACCAGGACTAAGCCTTCTAAGAAGTAGTCGCCTGTCCCCGGTGTCGCCGCTGATGGTGATAGTCAAAGTCAGCACAAAGTCGTCACCTGTTTCAGTAGTAAGGGTAGAGTATATCCTACGATAACACTGCCCTTTGCTCCGAACAATCTTTTACTGCCGCGTTGATACATTCCTCGTAAACAAAATTCTACATTCCGCCGTCTTTTTCCAACTCCTCTATTTCCATCTTCTTTCCTCAAACATCATATATTTATTTGTATCTTTTGAACTATGAAAATATCATCGACCATAGTGTACAAGATTGTCGGAGATATTTCGATAAAACTTAACTTTTGATCTTTTCATACACCATTATATTCACGATGGGTTGCAAATTCAGCAAAAAAACTGAAAACACTCTCGATCTGAGCTCATTTGAGGCTGCTTTTGGAGCCGATCCAGAACTTCAATCTCTAAGATTGAAGCTCGAGCAACGCACCACTGGAGTTGTCACCACTCTCGATACCGGCAGCCAGTTTCGATCTCTTTCCTTAAACTCTCTCCGAGAAGTCCCCCGTTGTCTCCTCGAAAATGACGAAGAAGTGGTGAACGCAGTTTTAGAGCACCAGAAAGAAATTTGGGATAACCCAGAACTGTCGGATCTAGTCAAGGACTATTTCGAGACCAATCGTAAGACTATAGCCTTGTGTGATTCTCTTGAAAAATGCCTCAAACGAGCTCGTGACAGGCACGCCATTATTCAAGTCGCGTTAGCCCGATTTGATGAAGAACACAGAGAAAGGTCCCATGATGGAAAGACCTCGTACCCAAAGACTTTACAAGAATTCAAGAATTTCAAGGTGGCCGGTGACCCATTTGGTAATGAGTTCTTCTCTTCTTTTCAATCAGTTTACGAACAACAATGGAATTTGCTACAAAAGTTGCAAGTCCAAAAAAGTAAACTCGATGAAAAATTGAAGCAAGTGAAGGCATGGAGAACGGTGTCAAATGTACTATTTGGGGTCACTTTTTTTGCAGTGATAATTTTCTCTGCGGTGATGACGGCCATGGCAGCGCCACCAATGGTGACGGCGTTGGCCGGCGCGGCATCGGTGCCATTAGGGTCAGCGGGTAAATTGTTGGATTCGTTTTGGAAAAATTGGGTGAATGTAATCGAACAGCAAAGTGGAATAACCAGTTTTATGCATGTTAAGACTAACTGGTATGCGATTAAGGAGTTGCAAAGCATTGGGCAGCTTGTGGATAAGTTGGAACAGGAGATGAAGTTGCCGTCGGCTGAGATTGATCTTGGTTTGGAAAAAGATGAGGCTGTGATGGTGGTGGTGAATGAGTTAAGGGAGATGATAGATGTGATTATGCCAGAGCTTGATGCTTTGATGGAGCGCACTGCTCAGTATAGACAAGATATTAGAAAAGAAATGGAGACTATCTACGATAAAATTTGCCAGAATCCCAAGAGTAGCAGCTGTTGTAGCAATTTAAACTGCTTTACTTAGTGGTTTTGTCTCATTACTTGGCAATTTAAACTTTTTTTTTTAGGGGGGGGGGGGGGGGGGGGGGGAAGGGGGAGGGGACTTAAATTCTTGACTTCAAAAAACAAAGTCTTTACAAAATAAAGAGTGTCATTGTATTGTTTTGATATCTGCAGTATTGAACATATTTTTATGTGATTCAGTGTTCATATTGTTAACAATTTTTTTATTATAAATTTGTCACATAATAATTAAATATGGACAAAAAAATAATTAAGATAATTTTTGAAATATTGGGGACAAACCCCATATTTAGGACATCTCCAACTCTTACTCAAATTTAAATTTGAGTAAAAAAGTCAAAAAAAATTTGCTCCAATATTTCATTCAAACTTATAACAAATCAAGAAAAAAAAAATTTGAGCCCAAAATTAGGGGGACCCACACTCTATATCAAAATCCAATGGCTACTTTTTCTCTTCCCTTCAATGCCTCTGGCACTTCAACGCCTTTGTGAGCCCGGAACGACGGCATCGATTGTCAATCGTTTTTTTCCCTTCAAATTTTTTTTATTTTTTTGGGTATAAATCCTAACCCTACCCATCGTTGCAACTAGTAGAATCTCCTTCAATTTTTTTGTTTTGTTTTTTCTACTTTGGTTGTGACTTTTATGCAACTGGTAGAATCCCCTTCATTGATTTTCAGCAATTTAGGATTTTTTCTACCACCATTGATGAGTTTTTGGGACATGAATTTTTTTTAAAAGATTTGAATAACTATTTAAGTTCCTCTATTGGAGTAGTCTGTACCAAATTAAATTTTTTACTCAAATTTGAGTGAATAGTTGAGTTTTCATTGGAGATGCTCTTATAATGTATTTGATACGGCGGATGAAAATATTAGGACTTACACAGCTTGGATCAATTAACTTAAAGTTACCATGAGTTAAAGTTTAAATTCAATTGTTTTATCCTATGATTTTATCTTTTAGATTTTGTAGTCTTTATCTAGTATCATATGCCATTCTTTTTTAAGTATTGAGTTGCTATGTGTAAATTCGGTTTAGTTTTACTTTATTTTATGATATTTATGATCAATAGATATGACCATAAATTATTTTTGGGTGTGGTGTGGGAATGTTTTATTTGACATTATCTAGCAAAATTCATTTACACGGGTCATTTTACTATAAGTTTTTCTCAAAAAATAGACGTTTCAAAAGTCCAAAAATTGCCGGCAAAGCTCAACTTTGATTTTCCTTCAATACGTCGTTTGTATCGGTATTGAAAATTTTTTGGACGTTTAAGAAAACGCCAAAAAAAATATACTGACGATTTTTTTGTCGATGGCTTCATTGGCCAGACTCTGGTGACTGGAAAATAAACGTCGGCTTCAACATTCAACTATCAGCTCTTTGATTATTGAATTATTTTTGATGATGCACAAATTAACTTTGTACACCACCTGTCAATTAATTAGAAATAAAGGTAGTAATTATAGTAGAGAGAGACGAGATTTATAGTGGTTCGGTCAATGCGACCTACGTCTACTTTGGAATGGCAAAGGCTTGCCGTTATTTTATTAACTCCGGTGAGTGGAGAGAACGGAGAGTTACAGGTTGGAGAAGAGAGAGGAGTTTTGTGCTCTGTAGAATGTGATGCCCCCCAAGTGTTGGTGGGGCTTACATTTAATAGTCAGTCCTCAACAGAATGGAGCTACTAAGTAGTAGCTACCCAGCTATTCAGGTGGAGCTTGCGGATTCTCCTCAACGGGTGAGGCCGTTAAGGAGCTCTCTATAAGACCCGGTCAATGTTGACTGCTTCCACTGCGAGAGGAGAAGGTAAGGGGTCTTGAGTGCTCTCTGGACCTTGTAGCTAAGCTGAGGTAGCTCCATGGTGAACTTAGTTGGGCTTGGATCTCATTGGGCCTGCTAGGTCTCCATAAGTTTGAGCTTTCAATTGCAACTGAGCTTCAGTATGGTTTTGGGCCTTTTGGGCTTGACTCATCATTTGCCCCCCAATGCCCCGTGTCCTAGGAAACTTGGAAAAGGGGGCATTAATTTGAATCTTGAGTTCTTGGTGGTGTAGACTTCCTTCTCTGGATGACTCTTCCCTTCCAAGATATTATTTTTGCTTCGCTGAACACCTCAAGTCTTTGCATCTTTGCTTGGGTTTTTAAGATAGCCCTTGATTTCCAATTTGGGGTTTTTCCCTCTTTTGAAAACCCTAGGCTATAAATATGTACTTTTCTTCATCATTTGCCCATTTCCTCATAGAACCTTTCTTGGAGTGAGAGAGGTGAAACTTTCCTTGAGATTTGAAGACCCAAGACTAGAGATTCTTGGGTTTGAGCACTACCCACCTTCTTTAACTCATTCAAGAATGCTTCCTCAACAACCTTGAAGATCTTATGCTTTGAGTTTCTTGAATTTGAGCAAAAGAGAGAAAAAACCCATATTGCTTTTGCTAAGAAGCCATAGCCGAAACTCCTTTGTGAAGGATTTCCTTTGGGTTTTCATGGATCAAGTGAATATTGGAGAGGTGAGCCATGGGGGTGAGGCGACCCAAGCTGTAGGCGTTGGGAAGGAAGCGCTGGGCGCCATAGGCGTTGGATCAGGTGGCCTTCTGGGCGCCGAAAATACTGATCTAGACAGCGGTCCAGGTGCCATGGGAGCTGAGTTGGGCGAGGAGAGGGTTGGTCCAGGCGGCTTTGGGCGAGTGGACTGCTTGGGCGCCATAGGCGCTGACTCGGGTAGCGGCCTGGGCGCCATAGGCGCTGGTCCAGGCGGAGGTGGCGAGCAGACCAAAAAGGGAGGGTCAGCTGCTGTGCTAGGCGAGCCCACCATGTTGGGCGAGATGACCATGAAAGGCGCCACTCTAGGCGCCATTTTGGGCGAGCAGACCATGCCAGACGCCACTCCAGGCGCCATTTTAAGCGAGCAGAGGGAGTCGGGTACCTTGCCAGGCGTTGGGCCTCTTCCATTAAGCGATCAGAGAAGGTCAGGCACCCCTCCAGGCGATGGGCATCTCCTATTAGGCGATAAGAGAGGGTCAGACACCTCTCCAGGTGCTGGACTGAGTGGTGCGGGGTACGCAGCTCAGGGAGTGAGCACTCTAGGCAATTTTCACGGCAAGGATCCTGGCAGTGGTTTGGGTAATCCTTCACGTCTTCGCAGCAAAAAACACAAAGACAAAGTAATCTGTGACGACGACGGGTCCAAAGTAAGTACCCTTACTAGCACTTTAATTTCAGACGCCGATATTTCGCGGATTATTTCCACATACCGCATTCCTCCGACTGTATTGTGCCGTCGAGCAGAAAAAGGCGAGCCCGCTAGCGATGACTCCTCTGGTGACATTGTCATTTATAAGGAGATGCTTGAGGTTGGCCTCAGGCTTCCCATTCCTTCTCCCGTTTGTGGCATTTTGAACTATTTTTCATTGACGCCCGGGCGGCTGACACCCAATGGTTGGAGGGTCCTTCTAGCCTTTCTAGAATTGTGGAGAAAAGTTTATCATGATGATGTCTCTCCTATTGAGTTCCATGCAGCCTATTATTTAAGCGAGACTCCGGCTCCCAACCGAGGTTGGTACTATTTTAATCCGAGGGGAGGCAAACTAATTATTGGGTTGGCTTCCAACTGCCATAGTTGGAAATCTCATTTCATATTTGTCGGTGGAGAGTGGACTTCGGATGTTGATAGGGCACTGGTACCATCACGATGGGTTGCTCCAAAGAAAATCGGTACGTCCCATATTTTTACTCTTTTCTCACTATATTCCTCGTAAGCTGTGTGCTCACCGTATTCCATGCAGGTTCCCCTACACTCTCCCAGGGTCAGGAGTGGAAGCTTGAGGTTGTGCGAGCTCATCCCATACGGGATTTTGGAACTCTCGTGCTCAAAGATGGTGGAGTCGGTGCTTCCTCTTCGGTTTCTGCTAAGGTTGATGTTCCCTCTTCCAAGTCCAGTGGTTCCTCTTTGAAGAGAAAATGTACGATAATTGTTTTGTACTTTTCACCTCCGTTCAGTGTTTTTCATCTACAACACTTTATTATTTCTGCAGAGATGTATAGGGGGGTTATTGGGTCCCGCCTCTCCAGTAGGAGCCCTCCTCTTCAAAAGGTGGTGAGGAAGGAGGGTGCCTCTCCAGTGACTTCTCCAAATGTGTCGACCGAGGTGAACCCTCTTCAAGCAACTCCTTCAGTGGTTCCTCGGGTGTGTCCCCATCAAGTGCCTCCCATCGTGACGACTCCTTCATCTGCACCAGTTACTCCGGGGACCTCTTTGACTACACCTTCTGCTCTCGGTTCCTCGACTCCTCCTGTGGGAGCTCCAAGGAGTGCACCATTGATCAGCTCCATGTTGGGTAATGCATCCATCATAAGAGATCGACTTGGGCGGTTTGTGTTTTCTGATGATGTTATCGGGATTAATGCCCTGGGTACCAAAGGAATTGTCCACAATTTTTTGGAAGGCCTGGCTCAGGTAAGGGTTAGTTGCATCCCTTTCTCCAGTCATTTCTTAAGCTTCCTCTGACTTTTACCTTTCTTTAGGCTTCTACTGCATCCATGTGCTTACTTTCAAGGACTTTTAGTCATCACCAGATGAAGCAAGATCATGATGCTATGCACAATGAGCTCCTTGCGGCTCGAGTGAGGATTGCTGAGTTAGAAGCTGCTAGCAGAACTTCTCAGGCTGAGATTGTAGCGATCCGTGAGAGGGCTGTGTTGAGGGAGACAGATCTTTTGGAGTCCCATGAGAAGGCGGCCAGGTTCGAGGCAGAGCTTAAGGAAGCTTGTGAGAAGACCATGACTCTTGAGTCTAAGCTTTTGGCGACCCATGGGAGGGACGTGCTCAGAGAGGCTGAGCTTATGAAGGCCCATGAGAGGGCCACGCTCAGTGAGGCTGAGCTTGTCGAGACCCGTGAGAGGGCCATGCTCAGAGAGGCTGCCGCGGAGGCAGGTGTGAAGGCAGCTCATGAGAGAGCTTTGTAGGATGAGGAAAGGGCTGTCACAGCTGAGAGAGATTTGATGAATGGTCTTGCAGATGCCTTCATTGACGGTTATGATGAGCTCCGACGGAAGATCTCAGCTGCCTATCCTGATATTGATGTCTCAGGCTTCATGCCGACTGAGGCGCCTGATAACGGTGATGGAGGCTCTGGCGAGGCTGAGGGTGACGAGAAGGAAGAGGAGGGGGACGACCATGAGAGTAGCTAGAGTATTGGGGACTTTTGATTTTTTCTTTTCCTTTTTTTTTTTTTTTATAGGAAAAAGACGGTTCATAGTCTTACTTTTGTACTGATACTCCTTTGGAATTGAATGAAAATGAAAAAATTATTTTGGAGTAAAATGTAGATAATTTTATTCATTCATTGCAATATTGGGTGGTAACCCCAAAAAAGTACATTGAATGTTGGGTAATCCCCAAAAAAGGTAGAAAATAAAACCAAGTTCCCACTGTTTATTACTTTTGACTCTCTCAAGGTGTCATTGGTAGTACCTCTTCAAGTGTTCAGCATTCCACGGATGGAGTAAGGCTTTCCCTTCAAAGTTCTGGATTTTGTAGGTGCCTGGCCTCACTACTTCTGTTATGAGATAAGGTCCTTCCCAATTTGGTCCAACTTTCCCTTCACGTGCATCCTTTGTGGCGAGGATTACTTTTTTGAGGACTAGGTCCCCTGGTTGGAAGGAGCGAGGCTTCACCCTCGAATTGTAGTACTTCGCCATGAGTCTTTTGTACTCCGCGTTGCGGACTATAGCCATCTCCCTTGCCTCCTCTACCAAGTCGAGGTTGATGCGGAGTCCTTCCTCGTTGGTGATGGGGTTGTGGTGTTTGACCCTTAGAGAGTGTACCCCAATCTCCACAGGGATGACCGTCTCAGTTCCAAAGGCGAGGGAGAAAGGGGTCTCCCCAGTAGGAGTTCTTGGCGTGGTTCGATAAGCCCACAATACGCCTGGTAGCTCGTCCACCCAAAGTCCCTTCGCTCTTTCAAGCCTTGTCTTTAAGTTACGTAGCACCGTTCTCACCATGACCTCTGCTTGTCCATTTGCTTGCGGGTGTGCTGGGCTGAAGTGAGGTTGTTTTATCTGAAGGTCGGAGCAGAAGCAGTTTAGCAGCTTATTGTCGAATTGTTTGGCGTTATCACTAACAATGGCATGGGAAATCCCGAAGTGACAAACCAAGTTCTTCCATATAAAATCTTTAATCTTTATGTCTGTGATTTTGGCTAGGGGTTCGGCTTCTGCCCACTTGGTGAAATAGTCGACTGCCACCACCACAAACTTGTTTTGTCCTTTGCTGAGAGGTAAGGGGCCTAGGATGTCGATGCCCCACTTGGAGAAAGGCCACGGACTTGAAATGGTTGTTAGATTCTCCGGTGGTTGCCTGGACACAGTGGCGAAGCGTTGACACTTGTCACATTTCTTGGAGAACTCCTGGGCGTCCCTTACCATGGAAGACCAGAAGTAGCCTTGTCTAAGCGCCTTGTGGGCAAGGGAGCGCCTTCCAGAGTGGTTCCCACAGATCCCCTCGTGGATCTCTCGCAGGGCATATTGAGCTTCTTCTGGTGAGAGGCACCGCAGCAACGGCAAGGAATAGCCTTTCTTGTACAGGGTGTCATGCAGGATAGTGAACTTGGAGGCTCTCATCCTCAGCTTCCTGGCTTCTAAAGGATTATCTGACAGCACACCTTCTTGGAGATATGCCCTTATTGGGGTCATCCAGTTCGACTCAGCTAATGCACAGTTGACATTTGTGGTCGCCATGTCCAACCTGCTTGGCTCGAACTGGTGACCGATGAATGCTGGTCCTCCTGGTGGGGCCTCCAAGGTTGAAGCGAGCCTCGCAAGTGCATCGGCCGCCATGTTGTCTTCTCTGGGGATGTGGCAGATCTGAAAGTAGTGGAACTTTGTGATTAAGCTTTTCACCATACCAAGGTATTCTTGCATTCTGGCTCCCTTTGCTTCAAACTCGCCCTTTACTTGATTAACTACCAGCTGAGAATCGCTGTAAGTGGTAAGATGTTGGGCTTCCATTTCGGCTGCCAATCTTAATCCAGAGAGGAGGGATTCGTATTCCGCCTCATTATTGGAGGCAAGAAAATGAAGCTTTACTGCATACTTGAGAGTGGTGCCGTCTGGGCTGATCAAGACTAGGCCCGCTCCTCCTCCTTCGTTGGTTGAGGAGCCGTCGACGTAGAGTTTCCAGAGTGATAGAGAAGACTGCTCAGAGGTCTTTGGAGGAGGTAAGGCCATAGGTTGGGCTGCCTGGGTATTAGGCTGGGATCCGAAAGGGGTCTGGGAGCCTGAGGGAGCTGACTGGGCGGCCAAGGAGGGTGGCTGGGCGCCATTCTGGGCGCTAGGAGGGTGTTGGGCGCCGGAGGGAGCTTCCTGGGCGCCATTCTGGGCGCCTGAGGGTGGCTGGGCGCCCAAGGAGGCTTGTTGGACGTCTGTCTGGGCGCCTGAGGGAGCTTCCTGGGCGCTAGAAGGGGTCTGCTCCTTTGTTGGTGTAAGCTCGGCAATGAAATCTGCCAACGCTTGTGCTTTGATGGCTGCCCTTGGTTGATACTGGATATCAAACTCTCCGAGTTCCACTGCCCACTTAAGAAGTCTACCGGATACGTCCGGCTTTCCCAAGATCCTTTTGAGAGGTTGGTCTGTGATGACAACTATGATATGACTCTGAAAGTAATGCCGCAGTCGTCTTGTCGTCGTGATCAGGGCGAGTGCTAACTTTTCTAGCTCCGAATACCTCATCTCTGCCCCTCGGTATGCCCTGCTCACGTAATAAATAGGTTTATGTGTTCCATTATCGTTTCTGACGAACACTGAGCTTACTGCTGATGAGGAAGCAGAAAGGTATAGATGGAGAGCTTCTTCTGGAGTGGCATGTGACAGAAGGGGGGGTGTAGCCAGGTAGGCTTTGAGCCTTCGGAAGGCCTCCTCTGCCTCAGGTCCCCACTCGAACGCCTTTCGGAGAATTTTGAAGAAAGGGAGGCATTTGTCTGCGGACTTGGAGACGAACCTATTGAGTGCTGCGATTCTCCCATTGAGGCGCTGGAGCTCCTTGGTTGAGGAAGACGACTTCATGTCGAGGATGGCCTTGATCTTGTCGGGGTTCGCCTCAATTCCCCTCTGATTGACCATAAAATCCAAGAATTTTCCTGACCCCACGCCAAAGGCGCATTTTTCAGGATTGAGCTTCATATGATAGGACTTTAGCACATTGAAAGTTTCTTGGAGGTGACTGATGTGGTCCGTTGCCTTTAGACTTTTCACCAACATGTCATCAACGTAGACCTCCATCGTTCGCCCAATCTGGGATTGGAACATTTTATTTACCAGCCGTTGGTAGGTAGCCCCTGCGTTCTTCAACCCGAAAGGCATGACCCTGTAGCAGTAGGTCCCCTTTGGAGTGATGAATGATGTCTTCTCCTGGTCTGGGGGATGCATGCTGATCTGGTTGTATCCAGAATATGCATCCAGGAATGTGAGCAGTTCATGCCCTGCTGTGGCATTAATGAGGAGATCAATTCACAGTAGGGGATAACTGTCTTTTGGGCACGCCTTGTTGAGCTCTGTAAAGTCAACGCAGAGGCGCCACTTCCCGTTGGTCTTGGTCACCATTACCACATTGGAAAGCCATTCAGAATATGTTACTTCTCTGACCGCCCCATTATCTATCAGCTTTCCAATCTCTTTGTCCATAGCTTGGGCCCTTTCAGTGGAGGCGCCCCTTAGCTTTTGGCGGACATGTTTGTGACGAGGGTCGACATTGAGGCGGTGGGTGGCGACCTCAGGGTCAATTCCCTCAAGGTCTGCATGTGACCATGCAAAAATGTACATGTTACTTCTGAGAAAGTCTCTTAGTTGGTGAACCAGATCTTTAGAGAGAGAAGAGCCAATGTACACCTTCCTGTCTGGGTGTTCTTCATCTAAGGCTACCGGGGTGAGATCCTCGACTGGTTCTCCTCTTTCTATCATGGTGTCGTCCCTTGGGTCTAGGACCTCCACTTGCAACGCCTCCTGTGGTTTCCTGGTTTTCATTGAGGAGACATAGCATTCCTTTGCTGCTACCTGGTCTCCTTTGACCTCTCCGACTCCATTTGGGGTTAGAAATCGGAGGATGAGGTGATAGGTGGAGGGCACCGCTCTTAATGTGTTGAGAACAGGTCGCCCCAGTATGATGTTGTAGGCAGATGGACAGTCGATTACCAAAAAATTGACCATGACCGTAGAGCTTCGGGGTGCAACGCCGACAGTAACTGGTAGGGTGATGGACCCTAGGGGATACACCTTCTCCCCTGAGAACCCAATGAGGGGTGATCTTATGGGTTGGAGTCTCCCCCTGCCCAGGTTGAGCTTGTCATAGGCTTCTGCAAATAGGATGTCTACAGAGCTGCCACTGTCCACTAGGATCCTTCGTACTTGGAAGTTGGCGACGGTCATGGTGAGCACCAGAGGGTCGTCATGGGGGTACTGAATTCCTTCTAAGTCTTTGTCTGAGAAGGAAATGACTTCGTTGTTGCCATGCTTGGGTGCCTTGGGTGGGCACTCATCATCAAGGCGCCTAGCTTTCCTGGCATGAGCCTTCATGGCAGAGAGGGATTCTCCTCCTCTTGCAAGTCCTCCAGAAATGATATGAATCTCTCCAATGGGATGTGGATCTTCTTGATTGTGAAGTGGCGGCGGCGCCTGTCACCTTCCGGCAACATACTGGCGAAGGTGTCCACATTGAATGAGGTCTTCAATTTGCCTTTTGAGGTCATAACAGTCGTCGGTGTCATGACCATGGTCGCGATGAAAGCGACAGTACTTGCTTGGGTTCTTGCGATTTGGAGGAGACTTCATCCTCCCCGGCCACTTTACTGCGGGGTCATCCTGGATCTGGAGTAGGATGTGCCCGACAGCGGCGTTGAGGGGAGTGAACGCTTGTCGGTCCCTCTGAGGAGCAGGACCAAGCCGGTCCTTGACGGGTACCCTCTCTGTCCGGCTATGCTTATTGTTGGTCTCCTTCTTGTCATCTCTGTCTCTTTCCTTTCTCTTCTCTCCTATTCTGGATGACTCACCTCGTCTGGCCCTCGTGATGTCCTCTGCGTTCATGTACTTTTGGGCTTTGGCTAGTAGTTCCGGCATGCTCCTTGGTGGTCGCTTTATCACCGAGAATAGGAAGCTTGACGAGCGGAGGCCTCCCAAGAAGGCAGTCATTGATACCTTGTCATCGGGCTCTTCCACCAGAAGGACCTCCTCGTTAAAACGAGTGAGGTAGCTTCTCAGGCTTTCGTCATTGTCCTGCTTTTATGCTGAGCATGTGGGTAACGGGCTTCTAGTGGCGGCGCCCTCCAATGAAGTGCAACACGAACGAGATGCTCAACTCAGCGAAGGAGGAAATGGAGGCCGGAGTGAGCTTGGCAAACCACTGTCGAGCGGATCCCTTCAAGGTGGTTGGGAATGCTCTGCACATGATTTCGTCGGGGACACTGTGCAGCTGCATTAGAGTTTTGTAAGTCTCCAGATGGTCCAGTGGGTCCTTCTTCCCGTCAAAGGTTTCCACCGATGACATTTTAAACTTTTGAGGGAAGGGGTAGTTCGCCACGTCCGACTTGAAAGGCGTGTCAGTTCGCCTAACAAGATAGTCCACAGTCTCAGGTCCTTGCGCCTTCATGGCATTGAAGATGTCACCTAGTTGATTTTGTACTTCTTTAATCTTCTCGTCCCAGAGATTGGGAGCTCCTCTTGAATTGTCGTGAAAGTGGCTCACATGCCCCATGCTTTGATTTTCACCCTCGTCCTTGTTGTCCGAATTTGATATTGACAATTTACGTGCAAGTATACACGATCAACAAGTAATAAAAAGTGATAAGTAGAGTATCGTTCCCACAGAGAATTATTAATAATAAATTTCAAGTACTAACTTTATATCAATTCAATTTTATTTAAACAATTGCAATCAACTATGAATTCACTAATTTAAGAATAAACCTAAATTTAATAATCAAATATTGAATTTAACAGATAGAAGAAGTTAAGATTACAACTTCCCCTAATGCTTCGTATAAATCTCTCCACTCTCTTTCCAGTTAATTGATCAAAATAAGTTGTTAACTGAGACTTCAAAATTATTTATCAAACCTCTTCCGATAGTAAGATAAGCATATCTATCCCAATTAAATTACTATATTCCTATGCAAAATAAGTTGGAATAGATTCATTAAGTTCAAACTCTCATACAAGTTACACACGGCATATAGGTATATTCCTATCCTATACACAACCCAGCAATTCAATCCGAAGAAGAATTAACCAGTCGCATGTCATCATATTCAGATCTAAACCTAGAATTCATCTCCCAATTTCATCTAGGTTATCAAATTAATTGTTGGCCAAACAATTATATATTAAACACAAAATATGACAAACAACTCATATATGATCAACAAGAACTAGAAACGAGAGTAGGTAAATTTAACTAGACATTAGGTTCTGTTGCAATCTTAATAAAAACTTAGTTCATAATGTAATTGAAAAACATCATTCTCAAAGTAATAAACATCTTAGAAAATTTAGAAATAAAAGTAAGGGAAAAGAATGAAAACTTAGTTGCAAGCTTCAATCCCTCTCTAGCCTTCAAGTCCGATTTTCTTCGTGTTGATTTCTCCAATTCTTGCCTTCAATCTCCTAGCAATACTTTGGTCTTCTTCTCTATATGTATCTATCCCCTTTCAGCCCACAAAGTCATTATATTTATATTCCCATCAAACCCTAGGCACCTAGGAGTCATTAGAGTCCAATTTCGGGCCAAAAAGGAGTCATAATTCGCGTTCAACTTCAGTGGGGGCGCGCTGGGGCGCTGGTTTTGGCGCCTAGGCGCTGGTAAGGCAGCATGTTGGCGCTGGGGCGCTGGTTTTTGGCGCCTAGGCGCGCCTCCTTTTTTCTTCAGCTCTGGACCAGTTTTCGTAAAATCGCCATAATTTTTGATCCAACCGTTGGATTGAGCTGAAATTTTGACACAATACAGAAGACATCCAGATCTACAACTTTCATGTTTTGCACTTTTCCAGATTCTGAGTCGATCATGGTAAAAATGGAGGAAAACCGAGGTGCCTTTGTTAACAAACACCAATACTTCTTTGATTTCTTTCACTTTTAAGCCTCCACATCCTTGTTTCCTTCCAAATAATGATTTCTACAAAATAACATCAACACACACAAAAAAAATAAAAAGGAACATAAAATAATTGAAAACTTGCAAATTTCTTAAGCCGAAAGTACTCAATTCGTAGGTATAAAACCTACTCATCAAATACCCCCAAACTTAAATGTTTGCTTGTCCTCAAGCACAATACTAAGAACAAAAGCTATAAAACATAATTAACCAACTACTCAAACAATGGATCAATATGAATATGAATAACGGCCCCAAAATTTACTACAAATACTAATTCACGGGAAACTTAAAAACAATGCAAAGTCTATCAATTCAACATATTCCTTAATTTTACTTCCGCTCATGACCCTTTAAATACATGTGCATATGCTAACTGTTTAAACTAGCCATCACGCAGATAAATTTACGTAGTCAAGCGCTCCATAAGAGATACTCAATATCAACTCTATAAACTTACGTTTTACATCAACCTCTGCTTGTTAAGGCAAAACATATAACTAGAAGGTACAAAGATTTTTTTTTTTTTCTCTCTCTTTTTTTCTCTTGAGTGCATTTTATGCTCCATCTCACTTCCTATTGAGCGAGTGCGTTTTACGCTCCATCTCGCCTTTTCTTGAACGAGTGCGTTTTACGCTCCATCTCGTTCTCAACATGTGTTTATGAGTGAGTGCGTTTTACGCTCCATCTCTACTCACCACATGCCCCTTTCTTGTTTCTTGTCTTCCTATTTTTTTCTTTTTCATCTACCTCATGAAGGATCAAATCAACATAATTTTTTCAAAAACTCTCTTTTTTTTTCTTTTCTTTATACACTAATCCATCATAATCAATATTTCCCCCAAACTTATATGAATACCTCAATTCGCTTTGACTGATGCTTAAATAAATTTTCTAGAGTTTCACTGATATCTCCCACAAGCACTTAGCCAAATAAATTCTCTAAATGATAACTAACCAAACAGATAGATATGTGCTCATGCATGAAAAAAATCATAAACAGTGTAAAACCAACTAGTATGTCAAACTTCAAACCCAACATGTTCATCAATTTCCCTTGAATTAACAATTAATCACATTCGTCATTGGCCATGATCAAATTCAATCAACTCATTGCTCAAGTTGTATTAAAACATGCAATCTAAATGCAAACCTATTAATGCAAATGCAAACAAGAAAACACCCCCAAACTTAAACTAAACATTGACCTCAATGTATAAAGTAGGAAAAATTAAGACAGAGGACTTCCCTGAGACTTTGCTAGTTCGCATCATCGTCAGCGCCCTTGTCGTCCACGGAGTTGGGAGTGTATTCAGGAAACATAGGTGGGTTGTTCTTGGCTCCTTGTAAGGCTTTGTGTGTGCTCCAACTTTGTGTTCAATCCTTGGGACCTGCAAGCAATTGACATACCAATTAAAATGCACTAACTAACTAACTACATTATTAAAAAAAAAAAAAAAAAAACTAAATTAAAATAAAATGAAATAAAACTTAGAAACTAAAATTTGGGTTGCCTCCCAATTAGCGCTTGTTTTATAGTCTTCAGCCTGACTACTCCCTGTTTCATCCCGGGTCGACATAGATAATTGAGGTTTTTTCACAATCAATGTCGCCGCCCCAATAGTGCTTAAGTCTTTGTCGTTTCACCTTGAAAGTTCTTTTCGAATTGGCTTCCTTGACTTCAACTGCTCCATGCGGGAACACCTCCTCTTTATTTCGCTTGACATTCTTAAGGGGATCTGAAATACAGCTTTGAACGACTACCTCATTCACTGTCTTTTCAACCACATCAACCCGAAAACATTCTTCTGCTTCCTCTGAAAATTTCATAGCTAAAAATACATTGAATGTAACCTCTTGATCTTGGACTCGCATAATTAGCTCACCTTTTTGTATATCGATAAGTGTTCTCCCCGTTGCTAAGAATGGTCGCCCAAGAATAATAGGTATTTCTCTATCTTCCTCACAATCTAAGACTATGAAATCAGCTGGAAAAATGAACTTATCCACTTTCACTAAAACGTCCTCAACTATGTCCCTTGGATAAGTGAGTGATCTATCCGCCAGCTGCAGTGTAACATTAGTAGGCTTCGCTTCATTCAAACCCAATTTCTGATAAATTGAGAATGACATCAAGTTAATACTAGCTCCCAAGTCACACAATGCTTTCCCAAAAAATTTACTGCCTATTGTGCATGGAATTGTAAAGCTACCCGGGTCTTTGAGCTTTGGTGGTAGCTTCTTTTGAAGGATAGCACTACACTCCTCAGTGAGTGCCACTATCTCAAAATCACCTAGTTTTCTCTTCCTTGACAAAAATTTCTTCAAAAATTTCACATAGTTAGGCATGTTCTCCACTGCTTCTGCGAAAGGGATATTTATTTGGAGCTTCTTAAACACTTCCATGAATTTAGAGAACTGTTTATCCCACTTCTGTTTCTGCAAACGTTGTGGAAACGGCACGGAAGGCACAATAGGACTTTGCTTGGCTTCATCTGAATTTACCACTGGATCACATTCCTTCTTTTCATGGTCCACATTCCTGCTATCTTTTATTTCTTTACCCCCACTATCATCTCCATGTGATTGTCTTGGAGTTCCACCAACAACCTCAGGTAACTCTTTTCCACTACGTAATGTAATAGCATTGCAGTGCTCCTTACCTTCTCTCCTAGGATTGATCTCTGTATCACTAGGTAGAGTGCCTTGAGGTCGGTTGTTAATGGTAGTAGCAAGTTGACCCATTTGATTTTCCAGGTTTCGGACTGATACTTCCATACTATTCATCCTTATCTCACTTTGTGATATATACCTGGAAAGTAGCTCCTCCAAATTTGACTTCTTTTCCTGCTGTGGTGGAGCTTGATTCTGAAAGCCTGGTGGGTATAATTGTGTTGGAGCAGAAGTTTGGGCTTGATTATTATGCCATGAAAAGCCCAGATGATTCCTCCAACCAGGGTTATAATTGTTGGAATTGTTACTATATTGCTGCCTGTTGTGGTTACCAATGTATTGTACCGACTCTGGATTAATTGCACATTGATCACTTGGATGGTTCCCTGCACATAATTCACAGACAACTGCCACACTCTGAATAGGTTGTACTCCTAGAGCATCAATTTTCTTTGATAATGTAGCAACTTGTGCAGCCAATGCAGTAACTGCATCAACTTCATAAATTCCGGCTACCTTTGGTTGATTGATCCTTGTAGAGGGCCACTGATAATTGTTGGCAGCCATCGTCTCCAATAACTCGTAGGCTTCATCGAAATTCTTCCCCATCAATGCCCCTCCTGCAGCTGCATCGATACTAGTTCGGGTAGCACTAAACAACCCATTGTAGAATGTTTGAACTTGCAACCAATTAGGAATATCATGGTGAGGGCATTTTCGGAGTAAGTCTTTGAATCGCTCCCAAGCTTCATAGAGAGTCTCAGAATCATGCTGTGCGAATGATGTAATGTCGTTCCTCAACCTTGCAGTTTTAGCTGGTGGAAAGAATTTAGCTAAAAATTTTTGAGCTAAATCTGACCACGTAGTAATAGAACCCGACGGCAATGAATGCAACCAACTCTTCGCCTTATCACGAAGTGAGAAAGGGAAAAGTCGGAGTCTAATCGCATCTTCAGAAACCCCATTATATCTGAATGTGTCGCATATCTCCAGAAAATTCATCAAATGATCATTTGGGTCATCGGTAGGCAAACCCCCAAACTGCACTGAATTCTGAATCATCTGAATGGTACCCGGTTTGATCTCGAAATTATTTGCTTGAATTGCGGGCCTTCGAATGCTCGATTGTATTTCTGTAACAAGAGGCATAGCATAATCCCTTAACGATTTCTGTTCTTCTTCAGCCATAGCTTCTTGGTTGTTTTCTCCTTGACACTGTTTTCGCAAGTTTTGGAGCCTTCTTTCGATTTCTGGGTCGTACGACACTAGCTCCTGACCTGTAGATCGTGTTTGCATACAAAATTCAACAGTACTTGCGAAAATAATTAAAACAGAAAATTAAATAAGTTTAAACTAAGATCAAACTGATTGAAATTAATATTGAAATAATTACTAGAATAATTCCCCGGCAACGGCGCCAAAAACTTGTTGTCCGAATTTGATATTGACAATTTACGTGCAAGTATACACGATCAACAAGTAATAAAGTGATAAGTAGAGTATCGTTCCCACGGAGAATTATTAATAATAAATTTCAAGTACTAACTTTATATCAATTCAATTTTATTTAAACAATTGCAATCAACTATGAATTCACTAATTTAAGAATAAACCTAAATTTAATAATCAAATATTGAATTTAACAGATAGAAGAAGTTAAGATTACAACTTCCCTTAATGCTTCGTATAAATCTCTCCACTCTCTTTCCAGTTAATTGATCAAAATAAGTTGTTAACTGAGACTTCAAAATTATTTATCAAACCTCTTCCGATAGTAAGATAAGCATATCTATCCCAATTAAATTACTATATTCCTATGCAAAATAAGTTGGAATAGATTCATTAAGTTCAAACTCTCATACAAGTTACACACGGCATATAGGTATATTCCTATCCTATACACAACCCAGCAATTCAATCCGAAGAAGAATTAACCAGTCGCATGTCATCATATTCAGATCTAAACCTAGAATTCATCTCCCAATTTCATCTAGGTTATCAAATTAATTGTTGGCCAAACAATTATATTTTAAACACAAAATATGACAAACAACTCATATATGATCAACAAGAACTAGAAACGAGAGTAGGTAAATTTAACTAGACATTAGGTTCTGTTGCAATCTTAATAAAAACTTAGTTCATAATGTAATTGAAAAACATCATTCTCAAAGTAATAAACATCTTAGAAAATTTAGAAATAAAAGTAAGGGAAAAGAATGAAAACTTAGTTGCAAGCTTCAATCCCTCTCTAGCCTTCAAGTCCGATTTTCTTCGTGTTGATTTCTCCAATTCTTGCCTTCAATCTCCTAGCAATACTTTGGTCTTCTTCTCTATATGTATCTATCCCCTTTCAGCCCACAAAGTCATTATATTTATATTCCCATCAAACCCTAGGCACCTAGGAGTCATTAGAGTCCAATTTCGGGCCAAAAAGGAGTCATAATTCGCGTTCAACTTCAGTGGGGGCGCGCTGGGGCGCTGGTTTTGGCGCCTAGGCGCTGGTAAGGCAGCATGTTGGCGCTGGGGCGCTGGTTTTTGGCGCCTAGGCGCGCCTCCTTTTTTCTTCAGCTCTGGACCAGTTTTCGTAAAATCGCTATAACTTTTGATCCAACCGTTGGATTGAGCTGAAATTTTGACACAATACAGAAGACATCCAGATCTACAACTTTTATGTTTTGCACTTTTCCAGATTCTGAGTCGATCATGGTCAAAATGGAGGAAAACCGAGGTGCCTTTGTTAACAAACACCAATACCTCTTTGATTTCTTTCACTTTTAAGCCTCCACATCCTTGTTTCCTTCCAAATAATGATTTCTACAAAATAACATCAACACACACAAAACAAATAAAAAGGAACATAAAATAATTGAAAACTTGCAAATTTCTTAAGCCGAAAGTACTCAATTCGTAGGTATAAAACTCACTCATCAGTCCTCATGGAAAGGAGGGTCTCCACCGTGAGGAGCAGGAGTTGGAGGAGGAGGAGGTTGGAGTCCCTCACGGGGAGGTCCCCCATGCTGGGCGCCCAAAGGAGCCCCCATAGGCTGGGCGCCCAAATGAGCTCCAAAAATGGCGCCATGATGGGGTGCCTCCATGTAGGGAGCCTCTTGACGCCCATGGCGTGGAGCTCCTCTCACTTGAGGTTCAGGTTGTGCTCCTCCCTGTGCAGCAAGCATTAATTGGAGGATCTGTTGGTTCTGGGCCACAAGCTCCTGCATGGTCTCCAACATCTGTTGCGCATTTGGGACAGGATTGGCTGGTGGAGGAGCAACCTCCTCCTCTCGTGGTGGATTGTCTTCATGTTGGTTCATCGATCGAGTAGTGATTGACATTGGTTCACAGTGTTTAAAAATGAGAATTTTGTCTTTTCCACAGACGGCGCCAAACTGATGATGCACAAATTGACTTTGTACACCACCTGTCAATTAATTAGAAATAAATGTAGTAATTAAAGTAGAGAGAGACGAGATTTATAGTGGTTCGGTCAATGCGACCTACGTCCACTTTGAAATGACAAAGGCTTGCTGGTATTTTATTAACTCTGGTGAGTGGAGAGAACGGAGAGTTACAGGTTGGAGAAGGGAGATTAGTTTTGTGCTCTGTAGAATGTGATGCCCCCCAAGTGTTGGTGGGACTTACATTTAATAGTCAGTCCTCAACAGAATGGAACTACTAAGTAGCAGCTACCCAACTATTCAGGTGGAGCTTGCGAATTCTCCTCAATGGGTGAGGCCGTTGAGGAGCTCTCCATAAGACCCGGTCAATGTTGATTGCTTCCACTGTGAGAGGAGAAGGTAAAGGGTCTTGAGTGCTCTCTGGACCTTGTAGCTAAGCTGAGGTAGCTCCATGGTGAACTTAGTTGGGCTTGGATCTCATTGGGCCTGCTGGGTCTCCATAAATTTGAGCTTTTAATTGCAACTGGGCTTCAGTATGGTTTTGGACCTTTTGGGCTTGACCCATCAATTTTTATTTGCAATGCTGAAGTTGATCAGAAGGTGATTCGAATTGAGATTGTTCAAAGTATCACAGATATAACGTGTTGCGATGAGTGGGCTTAGATGGGCCTTTTAAAACCTGGTCCATTTTAATCCAGAATGGTGGCCCAGCCCATTAGCAACCAAAAAACCAAAAACCAAAATAGTAATATAATAAATTCAATAAAGAGTCAAAAAGCAAAAATATACCCATGAAGGATCCGATGGGTCACAGGCTACACTATTATGAAAAATATTATTTATATTTAATTTGAGAATTGAATCAATGTATTTGGTAAAAAGTTCGATATCCTAATGGGTCATGAGTGGGCTCATTTGGGAAATTTGGAGGCCGGTCCCCCTATATGGACTTGTTTGAACTTAAGTCCGTCAAGGAAACTTATTTGTTATGAAATCCGTTTTTTGTCAATTTTACCATACTATCCCTTCCCTTTAGAAGTGAAATAAAACTAAAAATTAAAAACTCTTAAATCTTAGGAGTTTGACTAACATTAAAATATTTTCTCTCTCATATCTATCTATATCCATATATAGGTTAAGAGTTTGACTAACATTAAAATTTTTCCTCTTATATATATATATATATATATATATATTAACATTAAAAATAAAAAATAGTAACATTCAAATACAAAAAAAAGTTATCATTTGGACATAAAAAATAATACATTTAAATACAAAAAAATAGTAACATTTAAATATAAAAAAAATTGAAACATTCAATATTAATATTTTTAAAAAATAACAACAGTAACATGTTCAACAAAAATATTAGCATGTTCAACAAAAATAGTAACATGCTTAACAAAAACTGTAACATACTTAACAATAATTATTTCTCTCAAATTCAAACGCAAAAAATAGTACCATTCAAACACAAAAAATAGTAATATTCAAAAACAAAAAAAATAGTAACATCGAATATTAATATTTAGTAAAATAATAGTAGTAACATGCTCAATATAATAGTAACATGAACCATCACAATACCACTGCCACCATCGTCACCTCCCGAGCAACGCCAACCATCACGTTGTCATCATCTCCACAACAACGCTCACCACCATCACCACCACACAAAAAAAAATCTATTCAAGTTCCACTTCGATAACTCTTTTTTACTCCACACCATCGCCACCACTATACTTGCATCATCTCCATAACAATCCAGCGTGTACATATATATATATATATATATATATATATAGAGAGAGAGAGAGAGAGAGAGAGAGAGAGAGAGAGAGTTGAATTTGAATTTTAAATTTGTGGTGGAGATTTTATTGGCATATTTTAATTGACCTTGAATTAAGGGATAACAATTTCGAAAATAGGAAATTAATTTAACTTCCTTTCAAGGAAGGGTATTTTTGAGATAAAAAAAAAAGTGGACTTAAGTCATTACATATAATTTTAAACATGGACTTAGCCCCTTATAAGTTTCCTTACATGACTTATCTCCAAACAAGTACATCTAGGGGGACTCACTTCCAATTTTCACTTAATTTATCTATACTACTTATAAATGTCAATATTTGTAAAAAAAAAAATTAAATTTTCTAATTTATCTCTAATTATTATTGTAAAGTCATTTCTACCCACGTATTTATTTTTATCTAATTTTTATTTTCTATTTTATTTGATTTCTAAATTCTTTTGGATTTTTTTATAAGTAGCATTTGATTTTCAAATTCTTTTGGACTTAGTTATTAATAGTTTACTTACATACAATCTTTTATATTATACTTGCAATGTAACACGTGTTTTGCACGTGAATAATTTTTGTATACAAAATATTAATAAAAAGTATTATGTATATGTGTACTTATATTAAATATATCTCATGTTTATCAAAAATTATATTTTTATCCCTCGTATTATACTATAAAATTCAAAAAATATTGTCTGTTCTCACCGATTTATTGTTCTAATTATAAGAAAAAAGATAAAAATAATTCATTTCAAATTCATTGAATAAAATAACAATAATTGTCAATATTCTTAGATCAATAGGAATAAAATATATGGTTAATAACACTTTAGGTCTCTAAAGTATGTTTTTTTTTTGTCAATTTCGTCTTTAATATATGAATTTTATCAATTTGGTCCATAAAATATTCAATTCTTGTTTAAATGGTTCCTAACCAGATGGTACATTAAGTTTTTTTAACGGAAGTGGCCATATGTCATTCCGTCAAATAGTATCATGTAATCAATACGTAATCACTTCTATCAAAATCTTAATAAATTGTTTGTGTATATATCATTTAAACCACTAACTTACTTTAGAAACCAAATGTTGTGATTGTAATTTAGATATTTAACTATAAAAAGATAATGTGGTATTTAAAATTTTTTATGAGGGTAAAATAGTAAATCAAAAGTTTTTCACTTAAGATACTTTTATTAATAGTATAGATATAGATTTTTATATACATGTAGCTGGCATATTAACTTTTATGTTCAAATATATATCATATTTAATTTTTCTATATGCAAAATATCATAATAGTTTATAATTTAATAAATCTCTTTGACAAAAAAATATGGGAAATTTGGAGGTCGGTCTTCCTTGATAGACTTATCCTTTGTAGACTTATTTGGTGATAAGTCTATCAAGGAAACTTGTTTAATATTAAGTCTATTTTGATTTTCATTGTCCAAAATATCCTTAGTAATTATGTTTAATTAAAACAAATTTAAAAACTAACAACTTCTAAATTTTAGGAGTTTAACTAATATTAAAATTCTTTTTCTCTCTCATATTTATCTATATTCATATAGAATATGACTATTTATTTCTCGATCTCATATATATAAAATAAAGTAAAATGATTTTGAATCCAAGAGACAAAGAGCGGCTGAGATTGTTTTGTGACAAAAAAATGCATCATCCAACGGACGACGCTATACCAAACTGTCTCATGCTATTGACGTCTCAGATCGTTTGGATTCGACGTACCAAATTAACTCTTAAATTTTTTTTCCACTCAAAACCTACTTTCCAAAATTGACATCTCAAAATTAATTCCCCTAATATCCCGCCCCTTTCCCAATTACTTTCTTCTACCTAATATGCGCACTCTTCTTCTTTCTATCTCTCTCCCTCTATCTCTGTTTCTCTCTCAGCAAACCTAGGCGTTCACCTCTAATCTCCTTTCCAAACTAGCAATATATTTTGCCCTAATCTTGCCCTAATGCCTTCCCCAAATCTCTTCTCTTTCTCCATGCTTTGTAAAGCCACTGTTCTATCTCTCTCTCACCCTCCCTTTTCTTTACATGTGCATCTCTCGTTGTGCATCTCACTCATCTCTTGCTTCTTAGGTATGTTTTTCCTATCTTTATCTCTCCACCTCTTCTTGCTCAAGCACACGAACACACACGAATTGGAAAATGCACTCAAACTCGCACACGCACAACAGCAGAGCCACACACAGCGACACCCGCACATCGATCCCCCCTGATTTTGTTGTTGATTTTGTTCTTAGTTTCACTAATTAGTTCTTGAGAGACAAAACCCATAAACCCCCTGCGTTCGTTGTTAATTTCGCTGCCACTTACCCAAACCAAAGCCACCAACACCACACCCGAAAGGATCCCTTTCCTCCACCAACCATACTCACCACATGTTCGATGAAATTTTTGATAGAGCTTTGTTCTTCATTTTCACTATTTCTATTTTTTTTTTGCCTCACAGAGAAGGAGTTGTTTATCAAGGCATATATTGAGGTGGGTTTCTTCAGTTCTATTTTTCAAAGATTTCTATTTTGATTTTCTCACCTGTAACATATGCAGGTTGTTTTGGATCTTAGTCTCTCTAATGATTTCAAATTTTTTTTCCTTTGGGCTTATGTATTACATTTGGAATACTAGAATGGCATTTGGTTTTGTGGATTTTAATATTTATTTGATTATTATGTTGTTCAAGTTCTACTATGATATTAATTTTTTAGAATATTTTGATGTCTATTTTCCCTCCTCAAAACCGATTTAGGAAAGTAACATGTTAACATTTTTTACACATCACAACTGATGTAGGTGTTCAATACCCATCTATTTCCCATAGGTGTTAAATCCTCATGTCCTTTAGAATCCTCATGCCCTTGGCTCTGTGACATGAGGATTCTTTATTAATAGGTTGCTGTTTGTGGTCATGTGGAGCTTTCTTCTTTACTGCTGCACTTTGATCAACATTTGTTTTTTTGTGTCTCTCTTAGGCAATAAAGGAATGAAGGTTTTGTGAGTTACGTGAGGTGACTGTACGAGTGTATGAGGTAAAAATATGAGATGACACTTTTTCCATGAAAGGTCAGTTATATAGTCTTTAATAGAAATGTTGGATTCGTTCTTGATGTTACCGATGTTGCGATCAGGTGATAAGGGCTTGAGAGATCTACGATCGGGGAAGGAAATATAAGGGACAAGTAGGAGAAAAGATAAAGACTTCAATGTAAAGCTCATTGCTTGGTACAGGTGAATTGACTTGCAAATCTGATTGATTGTGTTGAATATATATGTCTGCGTAGGTCAGTCTAATGTTTTCAATCTATAGGCTATTGAGGGAGGATGAGATAATACTATGTACACCGGTGGTTGTCTCATATAATGAGAAGAAAAGAGAAATTTGGTCCTTGCGTTCCTTGGCGACATAAGTGAACTATTAGTTCTAATATTTTGGCTTCTCTTTGATATTTTTTATTGTATTAGGATTTTTTTTAAGGAAATTTTGTATACAGGTTGACATTTCATAGGTTTTATAGGAAATTTGGCAATTTTTTTTTGAATTTATTGCAATGAGAAATTTCTTTGGCCTCTTAAATGAATTATGTGTGTCACTTTATTTTGATAATGTTATTTTATTTCTTAAAATTATCAATTTTTTTGTTACATTGTGCCTTCAGACACGACAATTAGCTAGTCTATATATATAGTAACATTAAAAAAATAATAACATTTAAACATAAAAAAAATAGTAACATTTAAACACAAAAAAATAATAATATTCAAAAACAAAAAAATAATTACATTGAGTATTAATATTTGAGAAAATAACAATAGTAACATGCTCAGTAAAAATAGTAATATGAATAGTAAAATGGTAAGATTATATATATATATATATAAGAACAAGTGCAGAAGGCATGAGAATCACAAGCTGTAGATATAAAAGATTGATAAAAATTCTTTATTTATAAACAGAATAAAGAAACTACAATACAGAAGATAATACTTACAACACTAGTTCTAGTGGACTAGTGGAGATAAGTGGTGATAGTGATAGAGCTCCTCATTGGCATCATTATGAAGGATGAGATACAATATGAGAGAGGGAGAGGATAGTGTTTACAGGCTTGTAGTGAGTGTTGTCTGAACAACGCTTGAGTTGCTAGTGAAGACTGAAGTCCTTGTTTTCAAGAGAATCTTTGGAATGATTACTTTTTTGTCTTCTGTGGCTGCTTTAACTCTGGTGAAAGGGTTTTCACTTCTGCTTTTGGTGGAAAAGTGAGGGTAAGTTCCTTTTACCAAAGTAACTTTTGACTTTGTGCAGGTGTGGGCCCCTACTGCTTGCTGGAGGAATCTACTTTCGGTGGGAAAGCAGATTGATAGTGGACTGTTGGCTGCTTTACTAGGGGAAAGAGCCTCGTCTATTAGCTGATGCCTTATCGTTACATGTGACAAACAACTTTTCTTTCTTTTGAGAAGAAAGTAGTGATTGAAGCTATCACGTGTAAGGGTAAGGATCAGGGGGTAGAGAGATCAGCTTCGTCCAGATCATCATAACCTTCATATGGGTCCTGGGCATCTTGGAATGGATCCACAAATGCATTAACGGATGCTTGTGAAGATGCTGATGAACTACTCTGGCTGGCTGCTTGCTGTAGAAGCTTCTAGGTTAATTCAATGAGCTCTGAAGACTTCTTCTTGGTTTGCTTACTAGAATCCTTAGAGGAGAATTTTTTTTGCTTTTGCTTGATAGTGGAGGGTTGTGTAGTCTCTTGTGGTTTTTCTGAAACTCTGAGAGAAGGCATAGCCGTCTTAGCTGGAGTTGCTGAAGGTAAGGTTGTTGGCACCGCTACTGGGGTTGGAACCTTGACTGGGAACTCCTGTTTTACCTGGGCAATGATTTTGTCATATTGGAACCTGGGCCACCATTTGACATAAAACTGTCGGGCAATATTATTATCAATAATTTCTCATTTCCATTTACAGATCCAGGAAACTTTATATTTACAAATAAATATTAATAAGACCGGAAACTGACTCTCATGTTTACTACTAGGTTTAGAAGTAGATGAGAAGTAAGTTATCTGATCTTGGAGATCAGTTGGAAAGATTTCATGAATGGGGCTATAGACAAGCCACCATTGTACAAACCAGGAAGGAATCTGGCTCTTGAAATCTTTACTGAATTGTATAAACCAAGAATGATCGTAAGAATCATCTTGATAGAGGATAAGTTTAAACCATGACTGTTGATAGTCATAGTAACTGAACTTTTTACTGTGTCCTTTGAGGTCTCTGAGTGAAGAAGGGTGAGATCCCCATTCTTTAAGAGAGATGAACTTCAATATGCTTAATGAATGATAAATAACTTTGTTGGGGTCATTTTTATCAAATATGGGTTTGATAAAAATGGATTGATTAAAGAATAATATATCCTGATAAAAAGTGAAGGTTTTCTCAGGATCAGATGGGATAAAGGTTCATCCTGGTTCAAGGTATGCATTGACTAGGTCAATTGGGTTGCTTAGGTGAGCATGAATAGGTTCAATAGCGAATACATTGTGGGCTGGTACCTTTTTAATGTATTCTGTCTTTGGGCCTTTGGGGGCTGGTTGTGAACGGTAATATGGATTGACTAGCTGGTCAGGTTTTGAGCTCTGTTGGGCCATTTGTAGAAAAGTACTTGGGTTGACAATAGTTGGTTGGACTATTGGCCTACCAAGAGGTTGGAATCTGTTGGCTATTGCAATTGCAGTGCTTTGGCTAGGCAATTGACTGGGCTTTGGATTTAGGCTAGGTAAGGCTAATTGTTTATGCTTATCCTTCCCCGGGTTTTTAGAGGAAGTGCTAGGTTTCCTGTCCGCCATGAGGTTCCTGCAGAAATTCACGGGTTAGGAAATCAGGGATGCAGTTATTACTGCCCTTAATATATTTTATATCAAAATAAAAAATACTTAAAATAGATTGCCATCGAGCAAAAAATTGCTTACTAGCAATGTTTTGTACATCATTTTCTAAAACATATTTTGCTGATTTACAATCTACTCTAACCAAGAATTTTTGATTTAGTATATCATCCTGGAATTTTTAGATACACAGGACAATAGATAAAATTTCTTTTTTGATAGTACTATAATTCTCTTGTGCTTTGTTCCAAATTCCAGAGTGGAATCGGACAATTTGTTCGGGAGAGTTAGGAGACTCTTTCTGAAGGAGGATACCTCCATAACCAATATCAGATGCATCAATTTGAATGATTTTAAAGGAATCAACTGAAGGGATACCAAGACAAGGCAAAGTTTGATAAACTGTTTGACTTGTTTGACAATAGTTGTATGTTCAGGTGTCCAAGGAGAAGGATTTCCTTTGAGCCTGTCATACAGAGGTTTGACGGTTTTCCTAAGATTCTGATAGAAGTCAGAAACATAATTTAGGAAACCTAAGAACCTTTGCAACTGGGTTTTAACTGTGATCTCATCAGGGAATTTATCTGTAAATTGGATTGATCTACTGATGGGAACGATAGTTGAATGTTGGATATTATATCCAAGTAACCTTACTGAGGTTTGAAACAGCTTAATCTTCTTAGCTGAGATGACTAAACAATTGTGTCTGACTGTTTCAAGAAATGCATTAAGGTGTTTTTCTATAGATCTGCTGAAGATGAGAATATCATCTATATAGACTATAGAAAAATGACTTAATGAATTAAAAATTTCATTCATTATGTTCTGGAATTCAGAAGGTGCATTTTTTAATCCAAAAGGCACTACATTCCATTCATAATGACCAAATGGTGTTGTAAATGCAGTTTTATATCTGTCTTCTGGGGATATAAGGATCTGTCAGAAACCACTTTTCAAATCAAATTTTAAAAATATTACTGCATTATGAAGTCTTTTAATTAAATGCTATTTATTTGGAATTGGGTACCTGATCCATTCCAAAACAGCATTTAAAGGTTTATAATTAATAATCAATCTTGGTGTGCCTCTTTCTAATTCTGCATTTTTGGTGACATAGAAAACAGGGCATGACCAAGGAGATTTGTTTTTCCTAATGATACAATTTTTAAGTAATTCAGAAATTTCTTTTTTGCAAATTTCCATTACTTCATGGTTCATTTGGATTGGTCTGGATTTAGTTGGGATATTTGTCTCACTAAATCCTTTAATATATGGAAGTTTGATCATGTGTTGTTTCCTATGCCAGAAGGCTGTAGGAAGGTCAGAGCAAACTTCTTTTTCTAATCTTTTCTTAAATTCTTCAATCCTTTCAATTAAGATTGGGTTTGTTAACTGTTCTTCAATTCTTTTGTGATTAATTTCTTATTTGAGAAATTTCACTTGATTAGTTTTTTGCTTAATTAACCTAACATACTTAGAGATTGAATGATCCTTAAGTTGTCTTAGGTTTTTAATTTCAGGTTTAGTAATGAACCTAAAAGTTACAGAGTGACCAAATGGTTTCGTGGATACACCATCAGTGTTAGTTGTAAATGGGTACAACAGATAGATAAATGGTAATCCAAGGATGACTTCATCAGTCATATCTTGTACTAGGACAAATGATGTTTTAAAACAAACATTGTGTTAACAGATATGCACATTTGGTAACTTGTATTTGACATTCATTTTACTACCATTGGCTGAACTAAGTCTTTCAATGGTTTTTTGATAGTATTTGGTTGGTATAATCCCTTCCTGGATACAGTTTACATCCACACCAGTATCAATAAGGGCGACAGTGTCAAGTTTAAAATTATTATCAATGATGATTTTCACCTGAGAATACCATTTCTGGAAACTAATTTTATTAACCAAATTTATCCTATTATCATCAGATTGTGAACACCCATCGTGAGATGGCAGCTTCGTTAAACCCGAAATTTCCACTAAAGAGGTGGAGGTTACAGGTATCTGCTGTAAATGTGTTCTCTGAGGATCTTCTGTTTCAGAGTGTTCTTGAGGCTGTTTTTCAGGATTACAATTCTTAGGCTCAAGAGCTGTAGTTTGTAGAAGACTCAAGTTTTCAGCAAAGATTCTGTCTTGTGCTTTTAAGTCTTTTATCTCTAACTTAATTTTATTAACTTCACTTTGAAGATATTATAAAGTAATTTCTTTCTTTTTCTCCTTACTGAATTTTTCCAAAGTTCTGTTAAAACTAATTAGCTGTTTCTCAGAAGACTGTTTGTTGTCTTTTTTGGAAAACAAATTTTGAGATTTTTGATATATTTTAATTTTAATTCTGGGTCTTCTATCCTACTGATTAGATCAATGAGAATCTTTTCTTCTTCATTGTCTTTTGTTATAACTCTAACTATTTTACAGTTACAGTTATCTTTACATCCTAATTTGATGTCTGGTTCACTAGGGCTGCTAGAGGCAGTTTTTTCTGAAGAAGTCTCAATACTTTCTGAGACTGAGCTTCTTCATTCTGGCTAAGGTTACTCAACTTAAAGATTTTGAGAATTTTCTTCTTCATCTTTCTCCGTTAAGTTTAACCTTTTAACCTGTTTTTTAACTGGGCAGTCTGGGCTAATATGACATTTCTTTCCGCAGTTATAACATTTAACATTTAACATCTTTATCTTTTTTATTAGTCTTTTCCTTTTTCCCTGGGTTTTTCTTATAAGTTGTACGCTTATAAGTTTTCCTAGGTTTCTTATAAAACTCATCTTTCTGGAAGGGTTTTTTGCTACGTTTATGGTATGATTTACTTCTACTGTAAGGCTTGTGTGTTTTGTGGGACTTGTGTTTTCTACTAGATGGTGCTACTGACTGGAGACCATATTGTTCACAGAAATCACCCATTTCATATTTAGCCTTTTTCTTATCATCTTTTAATTGTTTACTAATTTTCATATCAATACACATCCTCATACCTTCTTTCTGGATAGTATTGATAAGTTCTCCATAGGTTAGTGAATCATATTCAATGATTCCAGTTTCTTTGCTAAGGGCTTCTCTAATCTTATGGGCAAAGAGATTAGGTAAACCATTTACAAATTTTTCTTTCTAGAATGATTTGTTACAGTCCGGACGGAGCATAACTCTGGAAACGAAAACATCTTTGTACCATCTAAAATCACTAAGTATTGGACATCTTAGATTACTAAGCTGGTCATGGATCCTAGCTTCAATAATACTGGGTGTGCCAACAAAATGTTTTATGATGGTGAAGATGAGGGTGTTGAGGCCGTCTGGTTTGGCCCTTCCAATCTTTTCATCAAAGATTGGTACACCTTCGTCATCTAAGACTACTGCATATTTAATTTTGTCTCTTGATTCTTGAGTGAGATAGTTGTCCCACCAACTTCTTAAGACTCCTGTAAAACCAGAGGTGATTACGTCAACTAATTCTGGTTCAGTTTGATCAAGATTACTGACATAACTGTTGATAACCATAGACATGTGGTTAACTTTGTTAAGGATTTCTTATTCACTTAAACCATCTATGTTCCATTCATAGAGTTTGTTAGATTGAACAGAAAATTGGTTACTGATATTCTTTTCTTCAAATTGAAGATCAGGTGGTGTTGGTCTGGGGTACCAATTTTTACTAACACTAGTTGGATTAACATTTGAAAATGTCAACTTGTTAATGTGTTGATTTTCAAAAGCTTCTTCTAGGTCTTTGATTTCAGGATCAGAAAAACTTTCTTTAGATTCAGAATCAGAGGTTTGGTTGATAACTGTTATTTGAGATGGTTCTGCTTTGGCTTCCATCTTATTAATCAGTTTCTCAATCTTCTGGATTTGAATATTATCTTTTTATGATATTTCTAATTTAGTTCTATCTTCAGGTAAATGGATTAGAGGTTTCTCTAATTTCTTACTTGAAGATGGTCTGATTTCATCAATTTTAGTTTCAATTTTATCTAACTGTTTACCTATTGTGATTAGGCTTTGGTTAGTAAAATTGTTTTGTTCTACAATTTTCTTTTCAGATTCACTAGTGGGAACCTTAAAAGGAGATGAGCCACTTCAGTATTTTTATGGCTGAAGGTGATAGCCTCTACGGGAGGATGACTGGAAGATACTGTCTCATTATCAGAAGTTTTCCATTTATGTTTTGTAACAACTTTTACTTCTTTGTGACAGGATTCAATGTAATCAAAGAATGCAATTTCAGATTCAATTTTATGCATTAATTTGACCCATCCTATCCTAATTTCATTTATTTGTTTAGCATCAAATCTTCGAAAATAATCTTCTTTCTTGGATTTATTTTCTTTGGATTCAATTTCTTTCATAAGTCTACTCATGTTAGGCATGAAGACTAGGTTATTTTCCCTTTTAATCATTAAAAGTTGATGATTAACTGGGTGAAGGCTGTCTAAATCACTAGTTGAAGGAGATGGAGTGAAGTCTTCTTCTTCCTTATCTTCTTCTTGGGATTTAGGTTGTGGTATACTCTGTTGAGGAGTATAGTAAGGTTTACTGATTTGGGATGAGGAATTATTGATTCCTTTCAGTTTGAATCTTCGTTCTATTTCTTTAGCTATTTCGGCTAAATCTTTGTCTCTTCTACTGGAATGAGATTCAAATTTTCTTCCTTCATTAATCCTAATTGGTTTGTTAATCAAACTAGGAGGGATTGATGATAGACTAGATCTACTGGATCTCGTACTATCAAAGGAGATTCTTACTGATCCATCAAGAAACTGTTGGATATATTCTAAGTTTACTGTGGTATTTTCACTATCTTTGTTAAAAATTTCATTTTCAACTGTCCAGTGTTCTGGTAGTTAAACATCTTTCCATAAAAGTCTTTTAGGGACTTGTATGTTGGATTAATTGGTACTAGCTTGGATCAACAAGGTGGCATCTTTAGGACTTTTCTTTACTGCATGCACATTTAGATTTGTGGTGATGCATTTGTAATAAATTCTATAGATGAGTACCAAAGATTCAGTTTCTTTAACTAAGTCTGTTATGATTCCATCCAACTTTACCCCTAAGGTTAAAGCCATTGGAGTCTTTTTACAGCTTAGACTTAAAGTGAAGTCTGGAAAGCAGTTGAAGTATACTGGTCCGTTATGAAGACCAGCTTCCATTATTCCTAAGATACTGGGTTCATATTTTTTGAATCTAGCATCTCTTAGGGTTAATAGAACTGCTGCATTTTTGCCCATTGGTATTAATGGTTTAATTGCTACTTGGACTAGACCTAAATGGATAAATTTGAATCCTTTAGACCTATGTCTTTTGAGTGCTTCTTTACTGAGAAGCTGACAGGCTTCTTCATCATTTTTTAGAGCATAAACTTGCTCAATTGTTTTTACTTGTAATTCAGATTTAAAGGCTGTTTGGAGCTAACTAGACTTGTAGATTTTCCTATGGGGGACTGTAGGGATGTTCCATCCACTCCAATCTACATGAGACTCATGATATTCATGTTCTTCTTCATTTACTATATTTGGTATAGTATTCAATGAAGATCTAGATGAGCTAGCCATAGAATTAGATCTGAATAATCTATTCATTATTAAATCTAAGATTTTTCAATTTTGTAAATTATTGGTTAATTTTATCCTTAAGCTACCCCTATGTTCATACATTTCTAGTAAAACCTCATCCATTGATTTTTTCCCTCAACTGTCTACACAAGGACTTACAAACGGGACGACACACTAGGACCTCTCGGTTCCAGGTTGGGTGACAGGGCTAAGGCAACTAAGATTAAAATAACAAATGATTTACTAATTGAAGCATGAAAGATTTAGAATGAATAAGATGAAACAAATATAACTCAATGGTTTAACTATCCAAGCCGTCAAATGACTCTGATACCAAAATAAGAACAAGTGCGGAAGGCATGAGAATCACAAGCAGTAGATATAAATGATTGATATATATATATATATATATATTTTTTTTTGAATTTCAAATTTATGTAAAAAAATTTATTAGCATATCTTCATTGATAGTAAATTAAGAGACAATAATTCCAAAGTTAGAAAACTAATTTAAAGTTGTTTTTAAGGAATGGTATTTTGGAGTTTTTAAAAAATAGTAGACTTAACTACTTATTAGTTAGATTAAAAACGAATTTATCCTGACAGACTAAACTCATTATAAGTCCCTTAAGGAGTGCTTAGTCCCAATTTTCACAAAAAATATAATAAATATTTAGATTGCAAATAAATGACAATCTTACGATAAAACTCCACCTATAAACAAAAAAAGAAATGTATAATAAAATATTATAATTTTTTTATTAAAAATAATATTTAAATATATTTACGTACAATGCACGTCGTACATTGTTAATAAGAAAAAAAAAAGACAAAAAAATGGTAATATAAAAAATTCAAAAAAAATAAATAAGAAAGTGAAAATATAACCATGAAGATAGATCCGATGGGTCACACGATAATTTATATAATAAAACACATAAAAAATTGAATTTTATCCCCTACATATTTTCTATCATAAAAACATCACATGACACAATTTTAACACATGTGTAGTTATTTAATATTTGATTAATTTGTAGTTTAACACAATTTTTATTTCATTATTTGTCCATACATGATAATATAAACAAGTTGAGAAAATTTTGTCCAGTTATATATTTTGAGAAAATTGACACTATTTTTAAGAAAATAATAGGTAAAAATTAATTTTAAATAATGTAATCAAATAAACGAAAAAATAAATATTTATTATTTGATATAATAAAATCAATTTTTTGAATGTTGGAATCTTATGTTTCATGCTTTCGGACATTAGATATGACCAGTAAAATAATGGACAAGCACCGAACCGTACATCTTCTCGGACAGGTTGACCCGACAATTTGCCTATAGACAAACAGATGCCGTAGACCCGTGGGTGGGACTGATTCAATGCGTCATTACATATTATATATATGGGGAGTTTAGTCATTTAGACATATTTCGATTGACCCAACAACCAACCTCATTTTTTTCCTTATTTTTTTTAAGAGCAAATTACATCTAAATTCTTGAAATTTCTCACTTAATTATTTAAATTTGTTGTCATTTGAAATATTACATACAAATTCATTAGTATATCTATTAATAATTACACCCAAGCTCCCCAAAATTTGTAAACGTGTAACACTTAAACCTCTCAAGTTTAAAATATTATATTTAGATCCCTTATTAGTTTAAAACTAAATTGTTCCAATTAAAGATATAATATATTGTATTCATTAAAGTTTGATCTTTTATTTAATTTATAAAATTATTCTAATAGACAGTATAATTGTATACAAATGAGTGTTGAATTAAGTACTAATCATAATATTTTTTTACATCAACAGTACTAATTATAGTTTTTTGGCATCAACAATATTAATTATGATTTTTTTTAAAAAAATTAGATTTTTATTTGTATTTTTTATTTTATTTCAATAAATAACATAATAGAACATAAATCTTGTATCTAAAATTACCAAGTTTAATCTTACTATTCTATTTAGGTGTGTTTAGAATTCCCATTAGTGACTTTGGGTATATGAAGATGAAACGACATAGAAATTAGGACCCGTTTGGAACCCACAATTTTTTTTAGAAATAACTCACTACCTTGACACGCAATTGATAAAAAACTGTAAATATAATGTTATTGATTTTGAATATGCGAGTTGACTTACCTAACCCGCTTTAAGCATGATTTCTATAAGACTTGTACGCGACTAAACAAGATTTATAATCGACACAAACTATCATATATACATCAACGACAACAACAATAATTAAATTATATGTTAATTAAATAAATTTTGACAAGTGCCAGCATCATACCTTTTTTTTTTTTTTCAGTAACATCATTCCTCATTCACAAGTAATCAAGTAGTAGCAAAATTGAGTAGGGGGGAAAATATTCAATAATATCACTAGTTAATAATAAGGAGTTTTTCCCCAAACCCAGCCTCTCCCAAATATTTATTCTCAAACCCAGCTTATTTTAAATTTATTTCTCAAACTTAGTCTCTTTTTAAAAACGTCATTCTAAATGACGCCTTCATAGGTTAAAACGTCATTTGAAATGACGATTTCAAATTGAATTTTTTTTATTTAAATCGTCATTTGGAATGACGTCTTTAAAGGCATCAATAAGAATGACGTTAAAAAAAGTGAATTGAAAACAGCAACATAACAGACGTTAAAAAAATTAATGGATAGAAAACGTCATTTTAAATGACGTTTTTAAAAACGTCATTGTAAATAACGTTTTCTCCGATTCAGGTTTTTACCACCGACGAAGACCACTATAATGAAGATGTCTGCACTGCGGCAAGGAACATGTATAATCTCCACCCTAGTTTGCCATTTGACATCCCTGTCAAGACTGCATATTGTGTTTCAGGTTTAGTCTTCTGTGTAAGAAAAATAATACCAGAATCAAAAATTTTGGATTACATGTTAGGAAATTTACTCAGAACTAGGAATGCATTTCCTGCATCCGCCAGGCAGAAGGTAAGCATCTCTAAGGTGTTGCACCGGCTGTTAATAGTGGTCTTCACCGGCTGTTAATAAGGACACTTGGTATTCCTTAAATTTTGGAGGATAGATAGGTATGATGAAGGAAATGAGGAAACAAACATAGAAAAAAAATACCACAAATGTCCTTATATTGGAAATTAATATTTTTACAAGTTGACCCATTTGTTATAGAATTTAAAGAAAAAAAAAATTGGGATAATATTCTTATGTGAAACTCTAGGCTTGGGACCCTTTAAATTATTTTTTTGCCCATCTCTAAATATTACATGATAAATTTATAATTAAAAATCATTATTTGTTTAAAGAACCACATAAAAATATCCCCAATACTTTGGGAACTAAAATAATATAATTAAAATATTAGATATCAAAACGATACAAGTAATTTTGCGCAAGTCCCTCTCTCTCTCTCTCTCTCTCCCTGTAGCTCGTTCTTGCTCTCTCCATTGACACGGAGCTACTGAGGAATGGCTTCTTTGGCTTTCTCGAGGCTAGTTAACCTCCAAAGACACTTCAATCCCGTTGACTCAATGAAGAAGGTAGTAACTATTTGTGTAGAACTTTTACCTGCTAATCTTTTTCTGAATTTATATTTGTTATGCGTCTGTTACAGGGTGGTGATGATAATGTTGGTGTAGGGATGATAAAGATGTCCCCGGAAGTTTCTGAAGCTTTATCGTGCGGCAGAAGAGTTGTCGCACTTGAGTCCACAATAATTGCTCATGGTATGCTGATTGGACACTTCATCTTCGTCGGCGATAAAAGCCTCCACCAGACTGATCTTCATCGGAAGTGTGAAGTGGAGAGGACGGATAAATCAATGGGTTTAGTTTAGAAGGATTTTGTGATTTGGGGAAGAAAGGTCAGCAAAAGTCATTTACAATGACGTTTTTAAAACGTCATTTTTTGAAAGTTAAATGACGTTTTCTACCTCTTAATTTTTTTTAACGCTTGCTGTTTTCGATTCACTTTTTTTAATGTTATTCTCACTAACGCCTTTAAAGACGTCATTCTAAATGACGATTTAAATAAAAAAATTTAATTTAAAAATCATTATTTCAAATGACGTTTTAACTCATGCGTCATTTAAAATGACGTTTTAAAAAATAGACTGGATTTGGGAATAAAGATTTGGGGGAGGCTGGGTTTGGGGAAAAGCTCTAATAATAAGGGTTAACAACATTGATGTTTCTTAAAATATGAAATTTGTCTTATTTTAGTCTCTGATATTTTAATTGCATCATTTTGGTCCTTGAAACATTGAATATATTTATGTGGTCCCTCAAATAGATAACATTTAAATTGCTAAAGATTTTTTATCATAAATTTGTCATGCAATACCTAAATATGACCAAAAAAATAATTTTGATAACTCTTGACTAAATTTTTACCCAAATTTTGGTGAAATAGTTACCAAAGTTACACAATTTTGATCATGATCTATCTAAATTTTGGTTAAGAACTACTCATATTACACATTTTTTGTCGAGAACTATACAAATTTTTGTCAATAGTTACCCAAATTATTATTTTTTTCTATATTTAGGTATCATGTGACAAGTTTATAATTAAAAACCGTTAATAATTTGGATAATATCTGTTTGAGAGACCACATAAAAATATATTCAATATTTCAGAGACCAAAGTGATGCAATTGAAATATTGGGGACTAATATCAGACAAACTCTATACTTTTGATACTTACAATACAATTAACCCTAATAATAAATTATTTTATAAAGCTAATACATTATCGATTAGTTTTTATTTGATAAATAATATCATGTGAGTATTTAGTCTGGGTGGGGTATTGTTTGGTACAAGGACTAAGTCATCTAAGAAGTAGCCGGCTGTCCACGATATCGCCGCTGGTGGTGATAGTGAAAGGCAGCACAAAGTTGTCCCCTGTTCCAGTTGTACATTCCGCCTTCCTCTTTCAATTCCTTTATTTCCATCTTCTTTCCTCAAACAACCTTATATTTATTTGTATCTTTGGCCTTACAGTCCTTTGATTGTGAAAATATCATCTCATCATAATTCTCATCGACCACACAAAAAGGTACCTTAGTGTACAAGATTGTCGGAGATATTTCGATAAAACATAGGGCCATCGATTTAGCCCACTTTTGATCTTTTCATACACCATTGTATTCACGATGGGTTGCAAATTCAGCAAAAAAACTGAAAATACTCATGATCTGAGCTCATTTGAGGCTACTTTTGGAGCCGATCCAGAACTTCAATCTCTAAGATTGAAGCTCGTGCAACGCACCACCGGAGTTGTCACTACTCTCGCTACCGGTGGTCAGTTTCAATCTCTTTCCTTAGACTCTCCCCGAGAAGTCCCCGTTGTCTCATCGAAAATGACAAAGAAGTGGTGAACGCAGTTTTAGAGCACCAGAAAGAAATTTGGGATAACCCAGAACTGTCGGATCTAGTCAAGGACTATTTCGAGACCAATCGTAAGATTATAGACTTGTGTGATTCTCTTGAAAAATGCCTCAAACGAGCTCGTGACAGGCACGCCATTATTCAAGTCGCATTAGCACGATTTGATGAAGAGCACACAGAAAGATCTCATGGCGGAAAGACCTCGTATACAAAGACTTTACAAGAATTCAAGAATTTCAAGATGGCCGGTGACCCATTTGGTGATGAGTTCTTCTCTTCGTTTCGATCAGTTTACGAACAACAACGAAATTTGCTACAAAAGTTGAAAGTCCAAAAAAGTAAACTCGATAAAAAATTGAAGCAAGTGAATGCATGGAGGAAGGTGTCAAATGTGCTATTTGGGGTCACTTTTGTTGCGGTGGTCATATTCTCAGCGGTGGTGACGGCCATGGCGGCGCCACCAGAGGTGATAGCGACGGCCGGCGGGATATCGGCGCTATTAGGGGGTGCGGGTAAATTATTGGATTCGTTTTGGAAAAATTTGGTGAATATGATCAAACAACAAAGTGGAATAACCAGTTCTATGCATGTTAAGACCAACTGGTATGCGACTAAGGAGTTGGAAAGCATTGGGCTGCTTGTGGATAAGTTAGATCAGAAGATGAAGTCGCCGTTGGCTGCGATTGATCTTGGTTTGGAAAAAGAGGAGGCTGGGATGGAGGAGGTGAATGAGTTAAGGAACCAGATAGATGTGATTATGCCAGAGCTTGATGCTTTGATGGAGCGCACTGCTAACTATGGACAAGAAATTAGAAAAGATATGGACACTATCTACGATAAAATTTGCCAGAATCCTGAGAGGAGCAGATGTTGTAGCAATTTAAACTGCTTTGCTTAGTGGTCTTGCTCTAAATCACTTTTAGTAGCAGCTGATGTCTCTAAAGAAGGTGGTTTGTCTCATTTTAATTTTTAATATTTTTGTTGTATTGTTTTAATCTCTGAAATATTGAATATATTTTTATGTTGTTTAGCGTTCAAATTGCTAATGATTTTTTGTTATAAATTTGTCACTTAATACTTAAATATAGACAAAAAAATAATTTAGATAACTTTTGAAATATGATAATGTTATGCTAACCAAATTTTGGGACCAAATTAAGAGCCAAAATGACATGACAGCATATTAAATTTAAGGCATCTCCAACCCTTTTACTTAAATTTAAATTTGAGTAAAAAGTAAAAAAAAACTCGTTCCATCTTTTAACTCAAACTTCTAACAAATTATGAAAAAAAAAAAAATTTAGACCCAAAATTGGGGAGACCCAAACTCTATCAAAATCCAATTGCTACTTTTTATCTTCCCTTCAATGCCTCTGTGAGCCCGGAACGACGACATCGACTACTTATCGTTCTTCTTCCTTTCACAAAAAATTTTTTTGGTATAAATCCTAACCCTACCCATCGTTGCAATTAGTAGAATCCCCTTCAATTTTTTGTTTTGTTTTTTCTACTTTGGTTGAGATTTTTTTGCAATTGGTAGAATCCCCTTCATTGATTTTTAGCAATTTAGGATTTTTTCTGCATTATTGATGAGCTTTTGGGACATTAATTTTTTTTAAAAGATTTGAGTAATATTTAAGTTTCTCTATTAGAGTAGTCTGTACAAAATTAAGTTTTTTTATTCAAATTTGAGTGAATATTTGAGTCTTCATTAGAGATGTTCTTATGATGCATTTGATATGATGAATGAAAATATTAGGACTTACACAGCTTGAACCGATCAACTTGAAGTTATCATGAGTTAAAGTTTAAATTAAATTGTTTTATCCTATGATTTTATCTTGTAGATTTTGTAGTCTTTATCTAGTATCACATGCCATTCTTTTTTAAGTATTGAGTTGCTATATGTGTAAATTCGTTTTAGTTTTACTTTATTTTATGATATTTATGATCAATAGCTATGACCATAAATTATTTTGGGTGTGGTGTGGGAATGTTTTATTTGACATTATATAGCAACTTTCATTTACACGGGTCATTTTACTACAAGAAATTTTCAAAAAACCGACGTTTCAATAGTCCAAAAATTGTCGGCAAAGCTCAACTTTGGTGTTCCTTCAACACGTTGTTTGTATCGGCGTCGAGAAATTTCTTGACGTTTAAGAAAATGCCAAAAAATATATACTGACGATTTTTTTTTTTTTGATGGCTTCATTGGCCGGACTCTGGTGACCGGAAAATAAACGTTGGCTTCAACATTCAATTATCAGCTTTTTTATTATTGAATTTTTTTTATTTGCAATTCTGAAGTTGATTGGAAGGTGATTCGAATTGAGATTGTTCCAAGTATCACAGATATAAGCTGTTGCCATGAGTGGGCTTAGATGGGCCTTCTTAAACCTGGCCCATTTTAATCAGAATGGTGGCCCAGCCCATTAACAACCAAAAAACAAAAAACAAAAATAGTAATATAATAAATTCAATAAAGAGTCAAAAAGCAAAAATATACCCATGATGGATCCGATGGGTCACAGGCTACACTATTATGAAAAATACTATTTATATTTAATTTGAGAACTTAATCAATTTATTTGGAAAAAAGCTCGATATCCTAATGGGTCATGAGTGGACCCATTAATTTTTCTATACTACTTATAAATATTAATATACGATTTGCAATAGCTATTCCCCTCTCAGCAATAATATTTCCTTCTTTGATTGCCTCTACAACATTATTGATTCCACTATTAAGGATTTTAATATACCTGTCAAGTACATCCACAAAGTCAGTCTTTCGTTTAGAGCTTTTGAATAAGGTAACAGTTTGTGAGGTAACTTGAAAAGGTGGAGAAATGGGACAAGTTGAGTCAAAATTGAAACTACTTTCATCAACCCCATTATTAAGATCAAAGGGGATACCACTTCCTTCTTTTTCCCATTGACGAACTTTTTCTTTTGCACTCATAGCACCTTCACTAGTAGATCTATCATTCGCAAAGAGATCATACAACTTGTCATAATGGCAAATCTTAGTCTGCCTCCATTTTGCAACAGCTGGTTTTACCTATGACATGAACCAAGTGCAAACCTACGAGTTACCCACACATGTACTTATATAAAGAGAAAAATTGCATGATGCATTAAATTTATTTCAATATACCTGTATGTGCTCCTTCCAAACTTCATTCTCAACTTCCCACAATTGTGTTTCCAGATTCCATGCAAACCCACTCATTGTCAAGTCATTGAATAGTTCATGACATGCATAAAAATTACTCTTTAGAGTTTTCATGCGATTTTTCATATGGTCCTTCTCAAACGGAAATTTGAGTTTTTCAGTAAGTGTTTTAAGAACATTATTAAAAGCAGTGGTTGACCAAGTGCCATTGGGCCTATTTCCTTTCAACTGCTCCTCTAACAACGCATCAATCAAAACTCCATCTCAATATTTATTCTACGTCACATTATCCTTCTTACTATCCTCAATATTGTCGTTTTTCTTTGATTTTTTTCCTATTAGTCAAACTGCGAGTTACAACAAGATATGCTCAATAAAAATGATTGCTCATCACAAAATCCACTACTTATCAATTTTAAATTGAATCAAATCACAAATATAACACAGATAACAATCATCAATGTTGGAACGAAAGACAACATAATAAAAATATATTTCATACAATATAATTCTCAAAACATAACTGAAGGTTTGACAACATAATAATAAGTAAAGTAATATCACCCCATCATTACTAAGTTGATAACATTAAAACTACTAGATGAATAAAATAAGAGCATCATGACCTATGAAAGACGTAGTCTTGCCACATGATAGATGTTGTGGAGTCCCTAATAATTGTGCCTTGCCTAGCTTCATGATCATCATTACTTCTGGAAGAACCCTCCGCAATTAATCTTTTATCCGGATCAACTCCCATTAGATAGTTATGTAGGATACAACAAGCTAGAATAATTTCAGTAACCGTATTAACAGGATAATGGGCTTCTGCACCATTCCCAATAATAGGAAATCGTTTTTTAGCACCCCAAATGATTTCTCAATTACATTCCGCAATGAAGAATGTCGATGGTTAAATAGTTCTTGGGGATTCTCTAGAGCACGTGTGGAGTATTCTTTCAAATGGTAGCGCATACCTCTATACGGCGCAATTAATCCACTTCTTAACATGTACCCTCCATCCATTAGATAATATTTTCCTAGAAAATAAAAATTACCAAGTAAGTTTTTTAACACATAGCTTAGATCTTGAAAGATATTATAACTACAATCTAAAATTACCTTGAGGGATTGTAAGCTTATGTTCTCTAGTTAAAACATTCTTTAATATTCTTGAATCAGATGCGGTCTTTTCCCATCCTGAAAAAATATATATGAATGTCATATCAAAAGCACATGCTGCCAATACATTTTGTGTCGGATAATTTTTTCTCCCTCGATATCTTGGTGCATCAACTTCAGACACTTTCACACGTATGTGTGTCCCGTCAATTGCACCTATACAATCCTAGAATGCATGTATACACTTTTTAGAGATTAATTTATAAATAATAGTATTTTTTTCTTGTAAAAAGCTGCAAAAGCATATTTACCTTAAAGTATGGATAGTATCTATTATTGTGAAGTATTTGCGGAGGGACTTCTGAACCAGTGGGTTGTTGTAGGAATTGATCTTCCAAACTAATGATGGCTCTTAAAACATCATGGAAATGACAACTTACAGTCTCGCCAAATTAACAAAAAAAGAACTGCATTTCACGGTTGGTGACCTTATGTGTAAGTAAATAAAGAAATTTGGCCAATTGTTCTTCAACAAGAGCATTCTTGTTTTCATGAAGACGACCTGTGTCTCATAGTATCTCACATAACCTAGCAAAAACATGCGGGCTCATGCGTGTGATGTCACGATATTTTTCATTACTAGTGAGTTGTGTCATGAGTTCTTGTCTTACCTTATCTCTTTCTCCACTATTTTGGGTGATTGACCTATCCACATATTGTGAATGGTATACCATCTCAACTAAGTAGAATATATTGACCACATAACAAACAACTTGAATCGCAACCATACGTCGTCGTTGTTCCCAAATATTTAAAATTTGTGCAACATGATCCCCACAATTACCTTCCCCATTATCTTCTGAAGTCACTTCCCATCTTTCTTCATTGTTCCATTCTTGACTTTCTTCTCTATCCATTTACTAAATTTATGTTGGGTAAAATAAATAGTCAATAGAAATACAAAATATCGAAGTTATAGAACAATAAGCATTAAAAAAATCAAAGTGAATGAAGAAATTGATTAGTTTGATTTTGAAAGCCAAAAGAACAATGAGTAGGTTAATTCAAGTTTCACAACAAGAAAATTGATCAATATTAAGCTAGCTAACAATCAGCTAAAAAACTCTCCCTTTTACATATTAATAGACATGAAAAAATAGAGAAGCAGGTCAACAAATATTGTTGAGCAGTACCCAAATTTGACCTATTAGTGGGTGTACTGGTGTGGGCTTATAAGAATGTATAAAAAAAGACATAGAATGGTAAGAAATTAAAAACTATTGTCCTTTGAATTGACAAAATCTAATTTTGAAGGAAGATGAACTTTCCCGGCACTTTCTTCTACATATACCCATCAAATATGGAAGCTCCTCACACCAGGTAATACGCCTCTCCCATATGAAAAACGAGAATCAGGTCAAAATTTGAAATAAAATTATTTTTCATAGTCTCTATTCCTAAGAACAATTTGGAATTTCATAAAGGTAGCCAAAAAAGTGTAACTTAGCATGGTCAATAACGTTTTTTTTTTTTTTCATTATGCTCTTTCTCTCTTTTTCAAGCTTTTATCCGCAATAATACAACGGTCAAAGCAAGAACTATTGATGCAATCCCCAACAAGGCAAATACAATTAGAAGCACTCTCCTTTTCTTTTATCTATAGTGAGAATTAGAATCACATGGCGGGAATTGCAACCAAGGAGCACCACAAAATGCTTCATTCCACATAAAAGATCCCTTTGTGAAGTTCATGAAAGGACCTCCATTGGGAATCCCCCCTCTTAATCTATTGAAAGAAACATTGAAGTATGTAAACTGTAGGAGTGCCTCCAATGATTTTGGTATCACGCCAGAGAGATTGTTCTGGGACATATCTCTTTTCTCCAAATTCTTTGATTGAGTTTGAAAATCAGCAGTTAAAGGAAAAGAAAATGACTGGAAAGGAAGTTCATGGATGGAAAATTGTATATACAACAACTTCATGGAAATATATATATATATATATATATACAACCATGAAAATAAGAAGAAGCAAATTGACCCAAGAAATTGAAAGAAGTTGGGGGAACTTACTTGTAAAAGGGCGAAGAAATTCACGTGAAGAACCAAGATCGCAGGCTGATGAGATCGTAGACTACAACACATATTACCCTGTTTTGTGAAGTTTCAGTATATCAATGGGAAGTGAATGGGTCTTTGTCTGCTAAAAAATGTAAAATAGTCAATTCTAAAAAGATGTCATATTCTCTCCACTTTTTCAGTCTATTTTCAGCTCAAAAATGGGGGGAATGTTTTTGGCGGGCGAAGCTTATGATCTTAACTTTTCATTCCCTCCCATTTTCCTTGAATCTATTACCAATATACAGCTGTTTTAGAACATATATACCAAAATACAGCATTTTTAAACTTATTTACCAAACTACAGCAGTTTTTAAAAGCGGATGTAACAATCCCGCTTTTATTAAAAAACGGATTTACCAATTCCGCTTTTTTATAAAAAAAAAAGTAGGTAGTGGAAAAAGCGTGGTTACTAACCACGCTTTTTACACTTTTTCGCACAAAAGTGTATTTCGTTTTAACTCAAACTCTGAGTACCTCTCAGACTTCAACAACCTCGAATAAGCCTTGTTTCCTCCTTCTTTCACCGGGGATGCCTTGTCTATAAGCCCGAAAGTGTGAAGCCTCAACGAAGATCTACATGGAATAAACCTGTCACTACATGTCACAGACTTTGATGGTGAAGATAAATTCGATATAGTCCTCGGTGACATTGCCAACGGCGAAGGCAAATTCGATGTTGATTGAAACGAAGGAGAAGAACCCGAAAATGTTTCGAGGCGTAACGAGGTTTGAGACATTGTAGATGGGAGATTAATCCCACTTTTTCTTCTCTGATTCGAATCCATTTTTTTTGTGGGTTGTTTTGTTTCAGCTTCAAAATCTGTAAAAAAAAAACAGTAGTTCTTGCAGGTTTGATCCAATTGGGTGTTTTTTGCGATGTGGGTGTTTGTGAAAAGGCCTCTTTGTGGAAGCAAAGAGGGCTTTTCAAGGTTTTTCTAGGGAGGAACAGTGAGGGTGGTGGAGGAAAAAGAGTGACAACAGTCAGTTTGCTACGCTCCTGTGTTGGGAAAGGAAAGGTGGGGTTGTTAGGGGTTTGGTTTTTCGAACTTTTTTTTGTGCGAAAAAGTGTAAAAAGCGTGGTTAGTAACCACGCTTTTTCCACTACCCACCTTTTTCTTTTATAAAACTGCGGGATTGGTAAATCCGCTTTTTAATAAAAGCAGGATTGGTAAGTCCGCTTTTTAATAAAAGCAAAATTGGTAAGTCTGTTTTTTAATAAAAGCGGGGTTATTATATCCGCTTTTAAAAACTGTTGTAGTTTGATAAATAAGTTTAAAAATGCTGTATTTTGGTATATATGTTTTAAAACAGTTGTACATTGGTAATAGATTCCATTTTCCTTGGAAGACAGCTCCTTCCTTCCCACTTTCCTTTCTCCACTTTCCTTTCTCCATTTTCCATTTTCCCTACTTTCACTCATATCATACAGGGTGTTGGTGTACAAGATTGTCGGAGATATTTCGATAAAACATAGGGCCATCGATTTAGCCCACTTTCGATCTTTTCATACACCATTGTATTCACGATGGGTTGTAAATTTAGCAAAAAAACTGAAAATACTCACGATCTGAGCTCATTTGAGGCTGATTTTGGAGCCGATCCAGAACTTCGATCTCTAAAATTGAAGCTCGAGCAACGCACCACTGGAGTAGTCACCACTCTCGATACCGGCGGCCAGTTTCGATCACTTTCCTTAGACTCTCTCCGAGAAGTCCCCCGTTGTCTCATCGAAAATGACAAAGAAGTGGTGAACGCAGTTTTAGAGCACCAGAAAGAAATTTGGGATAACCCAGAACTGTCGGATCTAGTCAAGGACTATTTCGAGACCAATCGTAAGACTATAGCCTTGTGTGATTCTCTTGAAAAATGCCTCAAACGAGCTCGTGACAGGCACGCCATTATTCAAGTCGCATTAGCACGATTTGATGAAGAGCACACAGAAAGATCTCATGGCGGAAAGACCTCGTATTCAAAGACTTTACAAGAATTCAAGAATTTCAGGAAGGCCGGTGACCCATTTGGTGATGAGGTCTTCTCTTCGTTTCGATCAGTTTATGAACAACAATGGAATTTGCTACAAAAGTTGAAAGTCCAAAAAAGTAAACTCGATAAAAAATTGAAGCAAGTGAATGCATGGAGGAAGGTGTCAAATGTGCTATTTGGGGTCACTTTTGTTGCGGTGGTCATATTCTCAGCGGTGGTGACGGCCATGGCGGCGCCAACAGCGGTGATAGCGACGGCCGGCGGGATATCGGCGCTATTTGGGGTTGCGGGTAAATTATTGGATTCGTTTTCGAAAAATTTGGTGAATGTAATCAAACAACAAAGTGGAATAACCAGTTCTATGCATGTTAAGACCAACTGGTATGCGACTAAGGAGTTGGAAAGCATTGGGCTGCTTGTGGATAAGTTGGATCAGAAGATGAAGTCGCCGTCGGCTGCGATTGATCTTGGTTTGGAAAAAGAGGAGGCTGGGATGGAGGTGGTGAATGAGTTAAGGAACAAGATAGATGTGATTATGGCAGAGCTTGATGCTTTGATGGAGCGCACTGCTCAGTATAGACAAGAAATTAGAAAAGATATGGAGACAGGGGCGGAGCCAGAAATTTTGTCCAGTGGGGGCAACTTAAACCATATGAATATTAAAATTATTAATGTTCACAAAATTATAATTTCATTAATAGAACGCCATTTAAAATAGTAACTCATATACATGAGCGTTATACAAAAAGAGACAAAAAAAAGTTCACGATAAATTTATCTATAAGACCTAATCACCTAACAAAAAATTTTGAAAAAAAAAAATTTGGTTCAATCATATATATAGTTGAATTTTAACAACCAATTGAAACAAACGTAAACTATGACTATTTTATTAAATTAAACTTTGTTATAGGAATTACTTAACCAATCACAACTATTCAAAACACCAAATCAAAATAATTTAATTTAACACATAATTGAGGCATTTAGCATTTTAAAGGAATTTTTTTGACATTTATAAGTGACCCATATATTTGTCAAAATATCATAACTACCTATAAATCTTTTTAAAAAAATTCAGTGGGGGCAAATCTCTAATAAATTTTAAATTTTTTAAAATTATACTTACTCCCCAAAAACTTTTAAAATTCCAGTGGGGGCAGCTGCCCCCACTGCCCCCACTGTGGATCCGCCAGACTATCTACGATAAAATTTGCCAGAATCCCAAGAGTAGCAGCTGTTGTAGCAATTTAAACTGCTTTACTTAGTGGTCTTGCTCTAAATCACTTTTAGTAGCAGCTGATGTCTCTAAAGAAGGTGGTTTGTGTCATTTTAATCTTTAATATTTTTATTGTATCGTTTTAATCTTTGAAGTATTGAATATATTTTATGTGTTTTAGCGTTCGGATTACTAACGATTTTTTTATTATAAATTTGTCACATAATGCTTAAATATAGATAAAAAAATAATTTATATAACTTTTGAAATATTGATGACAAACCTCATTTTTAGGGCATCTCCAACCTTTTTACTCAAATTTAATTTGAGTAATAAAGTCAAAAAAAACTTGTTCCAACATTTGACTCAAATTTATAAAAAAGAGTAATGTTTTATATCTCAAATTTATATCTCAAATGTGCATCCCAAATGAATGGGAACTATTGAATGAGTGGGTTCCATCAACTTTTTTAATTGGGACCCACTGATCCAACCATCCTTATTGATTTGGGATGCACATTTGGGATACAAATTTGGAATATATGAAAAAACTTTTTTGGTACCCAAAATTAGGGAGACCCAAACTTTATATTAAAATCCAATATCTACTTTTTCTCTTCCCTTCAATGCCTCTGTGAGCCCGGAACGACGGCATCCATTGCCTATCGTTCTTCTTCCTTCCAAAAAAAAATAATTTTTGGTATAAATCCTAACCCTACCCATCGTTGCAACTAGTAGAATCCCCTTCAATTTTTTTGTTTTGTTTTTTCTACTTTGGTTGAGATTTTTGTGCAATTGGTAGAATCCCCTTCATTGATTTTCAGCAATTTTGGATTTTTTCTGCTATTATTGATAAGCTTTTGGGACATGAATTTTTTTTAAAAGATTTAAGTAGTATTTAAGTTTCTCCATTAGAGTAGTCTGTACAAAATTAAGTTTTTTTATTCAAATTTGAGTGAATATTTGAGTCTTCATTAGAGATGCTCTTATGATGCATTTGATATGATGAATGAAAATATTAGGACTTACACAGCTTGAACCGATCAACTTGAAGTTATCACGAGTTAAAGTTTAAATTCAATTGTTTTATCGAATGATTTTATCTTGTAGATTTTGTAGTCTTTATCTAGTATCATATGCCATTCTTTTTTAAGTATTGAGTTGCTATAGGTGTAAATTCGGTTTAGTTTTACTTTAATAGGTATGACCATAAATCATTTTTGGGTGTGGTGTGGGAATGTTTTATTTGACATTATATAGCAACATTCATTTACACGGGGCATTTCACTACAAGAAATTTTCAAAAAATCGGCATTTCAAAGGTTCAAAAAACCGCTAGCAAAGCTCAACTTCGGCATCCCTTCAACACGTCGCTTGTTCCGGCGTCGAGATATCTCTTGGCATACAGAAAACGTTGAAAAATATAAACTGACGATATTTTTTCAATGGCTTCATTCATTGGCCGGACTCTTGTGACCGAAAAATAATCATCGGCTTCAACATTCAACTATCAACTTTTTAATTATTGAAATTTTTTTATTTGCAATTCTGAAGTTGATTGAAAAATACTATTTATATTTAATTTGAGAACTTAATCAAAGTATTTGAAAAAAAGCTCGATATCCTAATGGGTGATGAGTGGACCGTTAATCTATCTATACTACTTACAAATGTCAATATTTGTGAAAAGAAATTATTTTTTTAATTTATCCATGATGATGCCTAAAACAAACTCCAGACACGAGCTCAGAAAGTGAGCTCAGCTCGGGAGCTCAGGTAGTATACGCTGAGCTCATCCAGCCATAGTCTGAGCTCATCCAGCCAGTACCAGGGCTCCCAGCTGAAGACACGAACTGAGAAATGACAAGAGGGCAGTGAGATGACAGCAGATACCTTCATAATGGGAATTAAGCCGATCCAAGGCGTAAAACCAGTAACTAACCAAGATCCTCTCCTAAAACCAAGGAGAGGATCCCACGATAAAAGGGAAAGATCTCGCTGTTTGAAGCCAGCCATAGGAAGTTTAGGGAACTCCGAGATGATAGATGAAGATAGGGCACGATCCCTTTAATATAGGATGAGATTTCGAATTAGAGGTAAGTATGAGGCTATAAAAGGGAGGCGATAGAGCCACCAAGAGGCGATTCGACGATAACGCATGGAACACTATCAATAAGAGAGAGAAAGGAGCTAGAGACTCCAATTTAGAGTGGATTAGCCGAGCTCAGGTCGGTGAACCACTATAATTCTGTCGTGTTCTTATCCCTTTCCTTTTTCCCCAAAGCCTTCGCCTGCATTATTAGACACGAGCCTTGCAGCTCAGATATCACATTAATCACCACACAGATCATTCCTACCAAACAATCTAGTCCCATAGCTCATTCACGCAGATTTACGCCATCAGTTTGGCGCCGTCTGTGGGAACGACTGTTCCTATTTACAAATAAGCTGATTTCTCAGTGACTGATGATAACAACTCGAAATGTGAGCAGAAGTCAAACGAACTTACCACGAATGCAAGATCAGCAGGAAGCTACCAACGGCAGACAACCCGGAAACATCCAGGAGGCAAATTCCCCCATTAATAACGAGATTGAGGCCCTTCGCCTCGTCAACCAACGCTTGTTAAGGGAAAATGCAGAGCTATCAAAGCTCATACAACGCCCACAGGAGGCACGACCGGCCCAAGAAGGCCAGAATAATCCCCCTCATAGAGAACAACGACACTGGGACCCCCTTAGAGAGGTCAGCGAAGGAGGAGAAGGCAGCCAGACCAGGGGGCATGTTCCTTACATACCCCCTAGGAATGGCCATAACGACGAAGTGCAAAGTCAGAACCATGAGGGTGAGAGGGACGATTTTCTCCCTTACCCGCAAGACAGGAGGGAGCAACACTGGGAGCAACGCTTCAAAGATATCCAGCAAGAGCTCAGCCACATGAAGGAGGCTGTAAAGAGCAAGGCTCCGGTTACAATGGACGTCTTGGTGCAACAAACCAAGTCCCCATTCACCACTGGAGTGCTGCACTTTCCTCTCCCACCAAAGTTCAGGATGCCACAAATAGAGGTCTTTGACGGAACAAAAGATCCCGTAGATCATCTCAACACTTACAAGAACCAGATGGAACTGCATGGATACCAGGATCTTGTGCGTTGCAGAGCTTTTGCCATCACACTGAAAGGCTCCGCCCTAGCCTGGTTTCACAGGCTCCCACCAGCCTCGATCTCATCCTTTAAAGAGCTCTCCATAGCTTTCGTATCTCACTTTATAGGAGCCCGAATATACAGAAAGTCGAGCTACCACCTACTGAACGTGAAACAGGGGCCCCAAGAAAACCTGAGGTCTTATGTCCAAAGGTTCAACTCGGAGACACTAAAAGTAGACGTTCCAGACGAAAAATTCGCCATAACTGCCTTTATTGCAGGGTTGGGAGTGCAATCAAAGGATCTAATATTCTCCATATCGAAGAACCCTCAGGCAAGCATGGCTGAGGTGTTAGCCAAGGTAGAGAAGTATATAAATGGTGAAGAGGCACTCCTTTCCAAAGTAGGGGGTACATCCTCACGAAAGGAGAAGGAAAAAGAAGAAAAGAGAAGGGACAGGAGTCCCATGAAGGAGAAAGGGCGAGAGAGGTCTCCAAGAAAGGATAGGGACCGCTCACCAAAGAGAAGAGGAAATGTCAGAGATCGCCTGGGCCCCATGCAGCCTGACCTACAGCCCAGATACGGACCTCAGCGATTCACACCACTCACTGTCGCTGTGTCACAAGTTCTGTATGAGGTCCAAAACGAGAAGTTCTTGAGATGGCCACCTCGGATGAAGGCAGATCCAGCCAAGAGAGACCCCACAAAGTACTGCAATTACCACAGAGATCATGGTCACCACACTGATGACTTCATTCAACTGAAAAAGGAAATCGAGTTCTTAATCCAGCGAGGTCAGTTGCGTCGCTTCGTAGCGCGTAACAACCAGAACCGAGCTCTCCCACCTCCACCACTGCAACAGCAGGCACCTTCACCACATCAGCAGCCTCTAGGTGAGATCAGAGTAATATCTGGAGGGTTCGCGGGAGGCGGAGAATCTAGCTCAGTCAGGAAAGCACACCTTCGACGGATCAAAGCCGAAGAAGCTCTCGAAGTGCACGCTGTATCCAAAGCACCACGCTTAGATACAGCTATCACTTTTTCAGATCCCGATTTGGAGGGATGCCAGTACCCTTATGATGATCCATTGGTAGTACGAGCTGTGGTGGCTAATAGAACCGTTCATCGGGTTCTGATCGATAATGGGAGCTCGGCAGATATCATTTTCGCACCTGTGTTCGACAAAATGGACATAGGAAGGGAGAGACTTGAACCTGTAAACACTCACTTGCTGGGATTCTCCGGAGAAAGGGTGCTCCCCCTAGGCTCGATCCAACTCGTGCTCACCCTAGGGGACCCACCTTGCCAAGCCACCACAACCGTGAAATTCCTAGTGGTCGATGCGCCATCTGCGTACAACATTTTGCTTGGAAGGCCATCCCTTAATTCTATGAAGGCAATCCCATCTGCCTATCACTTGGTCGTCAAATTCCCGACAGAAAATGGAATCGGAGTAGTCAGAGGAGACCAGCGTGTAGCAAGAAAATGCTATATGGCTTCTGTAAAAAGGAAGGAGGTTGAGAATATCCAATTGGATGAACTCGACATGAGAGATGAAATGGAGACAAGACCAATGCCCTCAGAAGAGCTGGAACCAATCCAGCTTGACGGGAAGCCGGAACACCTCGTTTATGTGGGTTCCAGATTAAACGCTGAGCTCAAAGGTCTCCTCATCCGGTTCCTAAAGGAGAATATAGGAGTGTTTGCTTGGAAGCAGGAAGACATGGAAGGAATTGACCCTTCGGTTATTACCCATAAGCTAAGCGTGAACCCAACTTGCAAGCCCGTCAAACAGAAGAGGAGGAGCTTTGCCTCCGAAAGGCAAAGGGCAATTAATGAGGAGGTCATCAAACTCCTCCATGCTAAGGCCATCAGGGAAGTTGACTACCCTTCCTGGTTGGCGAATGTGGTTCTCGTCAAGAAAACCAATGGCAAATGGCGACTGTGCATCGACTTCACTGATCTCAACCGAGCATGCCCCAAAGATAGTTTTCTCCTACCTCGGATCGACCTAATAGTAGATGCCACAGCCGGACACGAGCTGCTTAGCTTCATGGACGCCTTCTCAGGTTACAACCAGATTATGATGGATCCCAATGACCAAGAGAAGACCTCCTTTGTAACTGAACAAGGAACATATTGCTATCAGGTCATGCCTTTTGGATTAAAGAACGCTGGAGCCACTTACCAGCGATTGGTGAATAGGATGTTCCAAAAACAAATAGGAGCATCCATGGAGGTCTACATCGATGACATGTTGGTAAAGTCACTAAAGGCACAGCTCCACATCGCGCACCTAGCCGAGTCATTCCAGATCCTGAAGGAGTACAAAATGAAGCTCAACCCTGCAAAATGCGCATTTGGGGTCTCGGCAGGAAAATTTCTGGGTTTTATAGTTAGCAGCCGAGGAATTGAAGCCAACCCGGAGAAGGTTAGGGCAATGGTGGAGATGCAATCACCATCCAACACAAGGGAGGTACAACGCTTGACAGGCAGGATAGCTGCCTTGAGCCGTTTTGTGTCTAGATCAAGTGATAAATGCCAGCCATTCTTTCAGATATTAAAAAAGGCGTTCCAGTGGGATGCCAAGTGCGAAGAAACATTTAAAGCCCTGAAAAATTATATGAGCTCTCCTCCTGTTTTGGTGAGCCCATTAGAAGGGGAAGTCCTCACTCTCTACCTAGCAGTTTCAGATTTTTCAACAAGCGCGGCGCTGGTTAGGGAGCGAGACAGAGCTCAGCAACCAGTCTACTACTGTAGCAGAGCTCTGAGGGGGGCAGATGAGAGATATCCAAAGATGGAAAAGCTCGTTTTAGCGTTGGTGACAACAGCCAGAAGACTCAGGCCCTATTTTCAAGCTCATACTATCGAGGTTTCAACAGACCAGCCAATGAAGCAAGTGCTACATAAGCCAGAGTCCTCGGGGAGGTTGGTTAAATGGGCCATAGAGCTCAGTGAGTTTGATATCAGATATAAGCCAAGAACTGCCGTCAAAGGACAAATTTTGGCGGATTTCATTGCAGAGTTCACAGCAGCAGCGCTTATGGAGACCACAGATTTAATACCAGACCTCCCCGTATGGAGGCTTTCAGTAGATGGAGCTGTCAATGCTCAGGGAAGCGGTGCAGGAATGATCTTGACCTCCCCAGAAGGAATAGATGTCGAGTATGCCCTTAGATTTGGGTTCAAGGCTTCAAATAACGAAGCAGAATATGAAGTTGTCATCGCTGGGCTCAATCTTGCTTATTCTATGGAAGCAGAGCAGCTGGAGATCTGCAGTGACTCTCAACTGGTGGTAAAGCAGATAGAGGAGTCCTACTAAGCGAGAGGCGAAAAGATGGTTCTTTACCTCAGAAAGGTACGAGAATTAATAAAGAAATTTGTACAGGTTAAGGTCAGACATGTGCCTAGAGTAGAGAATGCACGAGCAGATGCATTGGCGAGGTTAGCAACTGCCTCACAAGAAGATTTGGATAGGCTAATACCAGTGGAGCACCTTCCAGAGCCTTCAGTAAGTATCGAAGAAGAAGACATACTATCAATCGGAGCTCTGCCGAGCTGGATGGACCCCATCATCGGGTACCTACAGAGTGGGATTCTGCCAAGCGATGCCAAGGAGGCTTCCAAGCTGAGGATCAGGTTAGCCAGATTTTCCTTGCTGCAAGGAAATCTGTACAAACAGGGGTTCTCAACGCCTCTCCTTAAGTGCGTAGGAGATGAAGATGCCAACTATATACTCAGAGAAGTACATGAAGGGATATGTGACAATCACATAGGAGCTCGGGCCTTGGCAGGAAAAGTACTGAGACAAGGATATTATTGGCCAACCATGCTCAAAGATGCCACCGATTTAGTAAAAAAATGCAAAGTTTGCCAGGAACACGCCAATGTTTCCCACTGTCCACCAGAGCTGCTAACCTCGGTGGTAAGCCCATGGCCCTTCCAACAGTGGGGTTTGGATATTCTTGGACCCCTTCCCACCGATGTGGGACAATGCAAGTTTGCTATTATAGGGGTGGATTACTTCACCAAGTGGGCGGAGGTCGAACCTTTGGCAACAATCACCGAACAAAAAGTCCAAAACTTCGTTTGGAAGTCGATAGTTTGCAGATTTGGGGTTCCCAGAGCAGTCGTGTCTGACAATGGGAAGTAGTTTGACAACTCAAAGTTTAAGAGCTTTTGTGCTGAGCTTGGGATAAAGAACTATTTCTCAGCTCCTGCACATCCTCAATCCAATGGGCAAGCAGAGGTCACAATCAGAACCATAAAGACAGCTCTGAAGACTAAATTAGAAAACCTAAAAGGCAAGTGGGTGGAGTACATCCCTGAGGTATTGTGGGCCTACAGGACCACCGTCAGGTCAGCAACTCAGGAAACCCCCTTCGCTTTGGCCTTTGGGACCGAAGCAGTAGCCCCTGTTGAGGTGGGGCTCCAATCACCAAGGGTGGAATTTGCAGATGCCGAACACAATGATGAGTCTCTCTTATTAAACCTCGATCTCCTGGATGAAAAGAGAGAAAGAGCTCTGCATCGTGTCCGACTTTACCAAAGGAAAACTGCAAGATACTACGACAGGAAGATAAGGCACAGAAGTTTCAAGGCTGGAGACTTGGTACTTAGGAGACTTCTGCTTGCAAGGAAGGATCCCACGCATGGGAAATTGGGACCCAACTGGGAAGGACCCTATATCGTATCAAGGGTAATCAGACCAGGGAACTATGAGTTGCAAACAGAGGAGGGGAAGGTCCTACCACACTCTTGGAATGCCAAACACCTTAAGAAGTTCTTTCAGTAAGTGTTACTTGTAGTAGAGTTGTTTTAATAAGAATAAGCGAGTCTTTTATTCACCCTTATATGGTTTCCAAAGTAAAGGAATGTGCAGTAAGCTCTACAACTAACGATAAGCTTCTAAGCTTATAAAATACAAGATGAGCTCTTCAGCTCATAAATAAACGATAAGCTTCTAAGCTTATATAATACAAGATGAGCTCTTCAGCTCATAAATAAAAGATAAGCTTCTAAGCTTATAAAATACAAGATGAGCTCTTCAGCTCATAAATAAAAGATAAGCTTCTAAGCTTATAAAATACAAGATGAGCTCTTCAACTCATAAATAAACGATAAGCTTCTAAGCTTATAAAATACAAGATGAGCTCTTCAGCTCATAAATAAAAGATAAGCTTCTAAGCTTTTAAAATACAAGATGAGCTCTTCAGCTCATAAATAAACGATAAGCTTTTAAGCTTATAAAATACAAGATGAGCTCTTCAAGCTCATAAATAAACGATAAGCTTCTCAGCTTATAAAACACAAGACGAGCTCTTCAGCCCGTACACAAGCAACAAGCCTCTAAGCTCATAGAATTCAAAGCTGGTCTCTTCTTGGAGACACCAACAGTCTTTCCTCCACGACTAGTAGTCCTTGTGCACTGCCTACGTACTCGAAGACCCCAATATATATTTGATACAGCAGGGATCAGCTACGAAATCAGTTGGGAATTGAGGTCAGTGCAAACATGATCTTCTGTTTTCCATCAATGGTCGTGGTTCGACCAGTGGAATCAGTCAGGAACTAAGGGCAGTGCAAACATGATCTTCTGTTTTTCATCCACGTTCGTGTTCTGAACACGAAGAGCGTGCTAAAATAACCTTACAGAGTTCGGAACGAGCCCGTCAGCTCATAAAGAATTGCATATTCAAAAATAAAAGATCTGGTATTCAGAGTATCCAACAGTACAAGTGTTCAGAAAAATATAAGGAAAGTCATAGCTTGACATCACTCAAGTAAAGAAGAAAGTACAAGGGGGAAGAGCTCCTAGTCTTTCTTAAGCTGGGACTTCAACTCAGCCACTTCCTCCTTCAGACGAGCATTCTCTTCCTTCAACTCGTCTCTTTCTTGCTGAGCTTTATAAAGTGAATCAAGAAGCTTCTGACCTGCCGGGGAGAGGAAGATAGTGGACAGAGAGTCAGGGGAAAAAGAGTCATCCCTCCTACGCCTCTTTGAGCTCGCGCCAGTGTCCCCTTCCTCGTCGGAATCATCTTCCTCGTCAGAATCAGAAAAAGAGGTCCAGGAAGAGTAGGGAACGAAGGAGAACTCATACTCAGTAGCCTCGGCCCCAAGCAAGTAGAGGTTTGCACTTGTCATCAATTCAGAGTAAGTCCTAGACTCCACCAGCAGCATCTCGTCAATGGTCACCCTCTCTGGCACATCCACATCAGGTGGACCTGAGCAACAAGAATGTAATAAGAATATACCTTCAAGAAAAATACATACACAAGAGAGCCTAGCTAAAACTTACTGATGCGAGAGAAGCTCTTCCAGGACCGAGGAATCCTAGCCTCACGACAACGATCCTCAGGAGACCGCCAAGACTCCCCGGAAGCAAAAAAGAAACGTTTAGACCATCCTTCAGGATTGGGGGGAAAGCCTAGAACCAAATGGCGTAATTTAAAATTCCTCCAATGGAAGAAGCTGAAGCAAGGGGCATCATCTTCCTCTATCTCGAAGAAGTACAGAAACTCGGAGACATAGGGGAACCTGCCAACGCCATGTAGGCGCCAGAATAGGAAGAAACTCACCATAGTGGCCCATCCTCGTGGGGAAAGGCGAGAGGGGCATAGGCCATAGTAGGCAAGAACTCGCCCTATGGCAGGGTGAATGGGAAGGCGAAGTCCCATATCCATGGCACCTTCGAAAAAGCAGACTTCCGCTCGAGGAAGGTAGTTACAGGGCTCGTCCGGGGTAGGAACCCGCAAAGGCAAGTCAAGATAAGGAAAGAACCGTTTCTTGATGATTTCCAGATCAGAAGAGTTTAAGTTCGAAGCTGACAAATAGCGGTGATGCCACTTCCATTCGATCCCGAAGGAAGTCCGTTCCTGGAACAGAGAAGAAGTAAGGGCAGCCATCAAAAAGCACGATAAAATCAGAGGATAACCACGAAAAACCAAGAAGAAACTCAGAAGTGTTTTGGGCAAAGGAGAAAGAAACTTAGCAGGTTAGAGGAAACTTAAAGAAGGCTGTAAGTTTTTAGGAAACCAAGAGACATGCGAAAGGAAATCGGCTGTCTTTTTTGTTTCTTAATTAATAAAGGCGGTTATGGTTATGGAAAACGGTTGAAAAAAAGGCGGGAAAAGGAATCAGCGCAAGATCAACCCTCCTATCGCACTCAAAACGACCGAAGAAAGTTCTGACCCCACCAAAATATTCCTCATATTGGAGCTCAGCCCGGTTGTCAACATTGCACCTCAGAATGATCTCCCAGGCCTGCGACTCCTAGAGCCTTGCCCACATCAGAATGATAAAACTCCTGATGGGCTCCTCAGTTCATCAAAAGAACTTAGCGACTCATGAAGTCCATAGTCTTGCATGAAGAAGGGCTGAAGTACTTCTCAAAGCACAGAGGAAAAGTTCAGAAAAATAATGCAATGAAATTTGCCCCGAAGTTTGTTATTTATCTCAGAAATGATCTATTAAATGGGCCACGAAGCTCAGAAAGAACTTTTAAGTCCACAAGAAGAGCTATATAGCTCAGTAAGAATCCCTAAGTTTACAAACTCGAGCCATGTAGCTCAGAAGGAACTCGCCAGTTCACAACATCAAGCTCTGTGGCTCAGAATGTAGAAGAAAAGGGAAGGGATCCCTGAGATACCAACTACCGAGCTCAACTGCTCAGGAGAAGCCATTGAGCCCAACACCAAGTCTTCCATACTCTTCAGACCTAGTAATTTTGCGAGTACAAAGTACAAGGAAAGGAGAAAGGTCAGAAGAATAAAATTATGACAAAACCATCTGGCTTATGTCTCAAATCACAGCACATCACACATCACAGTTCAAAGCGAGATTCAGAAACTGCTCTATGAAGTTTGTATTCCAAAACACAAGTTCGAAGTACAAAGGAAAATAAAAGTTACATAAGCACAGAAAAAGCTCTAAGTATCTAGAGAGGGAGTAATTGAAGGATCTCGCAGCTCGGTAGATGGGCCCTCAAAAAAACTTGCTTCAACTTTAAAAGTGTAAACCCAAGCGTAGGTTGAGCAGAGTAATATATTCTCGGAAGTCCGAGGTCGAATCCACAAGGAATTGTAACAAGTAAACAATCACACAAATACTAATAAATTAAAAAGAGAAAGTTTGTTTGAGGAGTTTTGATTGAAAACAATTGACTTTAATAATTAAAATCAGTAATAAAAATACTAGAGCATCAGGTACTCCCTCTCAATTCCATACGGTAATAATAAAAGACTTGATGCTTAATTTGAAACAGGAATTAAATGTCAGTTAACCCAAATAACAAATCAAGTCATGAAACCAAAAGTTATGATCAAAGGATTATTCAGAAACCTGAATAATAAATTAATCATATTATTTTATGAAACAATGCTAACACTTCAAACGTGGAATAACCAGTTATTTATTCGCAGGGAAACTCAAGCAATCGATGTACGTGGCACAACAACTCAGGAGTTTTTACAGAATAAAAACTTTACTAAAAGATCAGAAATTAGATTAACACAATATCATAAATCATTAAGTACAAAGTCAATGATAATACCGTACTTCACTGAGAGGTTTTCCCTTAGCCCTAGCTTAGCCTTCTAGCCAGACATGATAAAAGAATTGCAAAATACACTGAAGAATTCGTGAGCAAAAAGATCCCCCTCTCAATAGATGAGAGCCCTTATTTATAGTAAAATAAATCCTAAGTACAGATTGGAAGGAATTCCTTTCTCAAAAAGATGTCTTGTAAGGTTAAATCCCGTGCATAAATCTTGGGCCCCGCGGGTACAAAATCTATCCAGACTTCGAGCTTGAATTTCGCATATTTAGAGACTGAATCACGAAATTTTCGTGAAATACACTTCTGTAGCCCTTGAAGTCTTCTTTCCAACCCCACAAAAATCAGGTTAATCCGATATCGGAGTCAAAAGTTATGAATGAAATACTGAAGACGTGTCAAATCCTTATCTTTTAGGAAACTTTCCTAATTCAACTTTAAATGAGTTTTCTTCTCACTTAAACTCTTATAAGGATTAAAATTCTGATTTATCTTCAAGTCTTCCTATCCCAATCTTGACTCTTCCATCCTTATCAATTGTGATTCTTCCTCTAGTGATTGTTTCACTTGCATTATCCATTATTACTTTAAATCAACCAATTTACCTGCAAAATAAACCAAACAACTAGAAAAAGTATCAAATTAGAAAATCAAGGAATTTAACACATTTAATCACAAATAATATGCAATTAACCAATTATTAAATATAATAAAATAGCACTTTTGATGGTTAATCACACCCCCCAACCTGAATATTACTAGTCCCTAGTAATACATGAATCCTAAAATCTAAAAACTAAAAACAAAATAACCTAATAAAATAAAATACAAATCCACTTTCGTAGGACTCACAATTGCATTTAGCATATGCAACAAGCCTTTAAACCCCTAGGTTTCCCCTGGTGGACGAGTATAGTCTCGTGAAGGTTTCCAGAGATGATACCCACAAACATCAACCTGTGATCAAATATCTAAATAATAATTTTATAACACAAATTGCTACCACAATCTAAAAATTCTAAGATGCAAACTTTTTATAAGCACATGCAAAACATAATATAGAACTATGCGCTATATAAATGTATGCACTTATCATATTCTCATATAAACTCGTGTGTAGTGTGAATTAACTATACCAAGTCAGTAATTTATCTGGTAATCACCTCTACAACTATCAACTATTCGTCTCAATGCCAAATCTCACTAGATAATTCACTCATAAAAGATTCTCTCAGATTATAGTGACTATTCCCTCAAATATCACATGTGAGAAGAAGATATTTAAGTCAAAACAAAATAATGCTCACATGTCTATTAAAAAAAACGTAATCCAAAAGAAAAAGATTTGACATAGTCTCATGAAAGGAAATCAACACACAATAAATAAATAATCACCATTCTCTTCTTTATTCACACAAGTCATGCATCCACCAATACACTCTTGAGATCAAATAGGTCTTTATTTAAGGTTGTAATGGGGCCTTGGGATTAGGGTTTTGAAACGAAGGATATTCAGGAATTCAAAAGACTATCCCGAGAGAACATGTACATTACACAACCAAACTTCTTTCCATAGCCTTTCACTCTCCATCCTTTAGAAGCACAATTTACATCACTTGTTCATATTTTTTTTTCTTTTCAAACACATGCTTGCTATTTTTCTCTTTTTTTTTTTTCAATCTGTTTTTTTTCACAGCTAGACATATTGTCTTTCTTTCTTTTTTTTCAACTTTTTTTTTTTTTCTTTTTTTTTTCTGCAAGACATCTAATGCAAATATTCACAAGTATGTAAAACTCTTTTTTTTTTTTTTTTTTTTTTCTTTTCTTAACCAACATCTCTCAAATTACATAAACAATAAAAGTTCAATCTCAGGATAACCAAGGGTAAAAGATATTATTTTTTCTCATTGGCTTGGTTATTATATGTTGGGCATAAGAAATAAAATTTTGCTTCAAAGGCTCAATCATGGCTTCTAGGGATAATAATATTCAAAGAATAAGGTTTAGGCTCAAATAATGACAAAGATGGCCTAAAATCATATCTCAAGAGCTTTTGATAACACACTTCTCATGCAAATAATTCAAAGTCAAGCAATCATTCACAATATTGGTGTTAACCAAAACAAAAATAATGAAACTATTGAAGGAGATTAGCTGAATAAAAATATTTTTTATTGAGTAAATGTAAATAACCCTCCAAGAAAGATTGGAACAAAACTCACTAGGGTTTTTATGCATCTCCACTATATGTTTCAAGTTCTCAAAGTAAAATACCTAACAAATTTTCAACTTGGTAAAGTCTTAAGTGCACAAATTGTGAGTTTTTATAAGAACATGATATGAGATACAAAAATATAGAATAAAGTTCTATGTGGTGCTTAAACAATTGCAAATTTAAAGTTAAACAAATTATTCCCACATTGTGGTGTCAAACTATGCATAAAAATGTTATTTAAATATTTAATAACCAACAAATTTTTTTTTTTTAATTTTTTTAGCAAAGTAAATAAACTAAAAAAAAATAAACTAGGAATTTTCACAACACAAAGCATACTCATACCCCCCAACCTAAATCCAACATTGTCCTCAATGTAAAAATAAATATCTTATTGCTCAGTAAAAATAATGAATAAAGATCAAAGAGATAGGAATACCTGGTGCTGCAACAACTCAAAAACCTAAAAATAAAAGACTTAACAAAAAAAAAAAAATGTTAAATAAAAGAAAATATTATACAACAATTGGGTTAATTGTTAGAGATGAATCATTCATAGTGGGGATCCACCAACCCGATGGATTCCACTTCTACTATACCTCCCTCCAAGAATGGTTTCAATCTCTGTCCGTTAACTTTAAAAGTATTCTCATTCTTGGGATTTTCTATCTCCACTGTTCCATAAGGAAAAACTTCTTTAACAATATACGGACCACTCCATCTAGTTCGAAGTTTTCCTTTGAAAATATGTAATCTAGAATTATACAAAAGAACTTTTTGTGAAGGTGTAAAAGTTTTACGTAAAATATTTTTATCATGGAATACCTTCATTCGCTCTTTGCTAATCCTAGAATTCTCATAAGCCTCGTTCCGAATCTCCTCAAGCTCATTTAACTGTAATTTTCGTAAGGTGCCAGCTTTGTCCAAACTAAAATTAAACATCTTAATGGTCCAATATGCCTTATGTTCCAATTCCACAGGTAAGTGACAAGCTTTTCCATACACCAATCTATACGGAGACATGCCAATCGGGGTTTTGTAAGCAGTACGGTATGCCCATAACGCATCGATTAGTCGTAATGACCAATCTTTACGATCAGGGTTAACTGTTTTTTCCAAAATATAAGAAATCTCCCGATTGGCTAACTCTGCTTGACCACTTGTCTGTGGGTGATAGGGAGTTGCAACTTTATGTGTTACACCGTATTTTTTCATTAAAGCTTCAAAAGGTTTATTACAAAAATGCAATCCCCCATCACTAATAATGGCTCGAGGTATACCAAATCTAGACAAAATATTTTCTTTTAAAAATTTTAAAACAACTTTATGATCATTTGTCCGACATGGTATAGCCTCAACCCATTTAGAAACATAGTCTACGGCCACTAAAATATACATGTATCCAAAAGATGGGGGAAAAGGTCCCATGAAATCAATGCCCCAACAGTCAAAAATTTCTATTATCAAAATTGGATTAAGAGGCATCATATTTCTACGGGTTAATCCCCCTAGTTTTTGACAACGCTCACAAACCTTACAAAAATTATAAGCATCTTTAAAAATTGTTGGCCAATAAAATCCACACTGCAAAACTTTTGCAGCGGTTTTCTTCATAGAAAAATGGCCCCCACATGCTCCTGAGTGACAAAAAGATAGAATGCTACTTACCTCATCATCAGGCACACATCTCCGGATAATTTGATCTGAGCAATATTTAAAAAGATATGGATCATCCCAGAAAAAATTTCTTACTTCAACCAAAAATTTCTTTTTATCCAAGGCAGCCCAGGATGATGGCATATTACCTGTAACAAGAAAATTCACAATATCAGCAAACCAAGGTACTGAGGAAACTGCCAGCAATTGTTCGTCAGGGAATGTATCATTGATTGGCATTGTCTCTATTGGCACATTGCTCACAAGCCTAGACAAGTGGTCAGCCACTACATTCTCTACTCCTTTTTTATCTTTAATTGTTATGTCAAATTCTTGGAGTAGGAGGATCCATCTAAGCAGTCTTGGTTTAGCATCTTTCTTAGTCAACAAATATTTAAGAGCTGCATGGTCTGTGAAAATAACAATAGGGGATCCTACTAAATACGACCTAAACTTGTCTAGTGCAAATACTACTGCTAATAATTCTTTTTCTGTAGTAGAATAATTCATCTGTGCATTATTTAAGGTTCTACTAGCATAGTATATGACATGTGGCTACTTCTCATTTCTTTGCCCTAAAACTGCCCCTACGGCATAGTTACTAGCATCACACATGATTTCAAAGGGAAGACTCCAATTTGGAGGTTGCATAATTGGAGCAGTGATGAGCATGCCTTTCAGCTTATCAAAAACCTCTTGGCACGACTCATTCCACTCAAAGGGTGTGTCTTTCCCTAGGAGGTAGCAAAGTGGTCTAGATATAGAACTAAAATCTTTTATAAACCTCCTATAAAAACCAGCGTGACCCAAGAAAGATCTAACATCCTTAAGGGTTTTGGGTGTAGGTAAATTAGCAATTAATTCAATCTTGGCTCTATCAACCTGAATTCCCTCAGAAGAGACAATGTGACCAAGAACAATTCCCTTTCGAACCATAAAGTGGCATTTTTCCCAGTTAAGTACAAGGTTTTTTTCTTCACATCTTATAAGCACTTTCTCAAGGTTAGATAAACAGTCATCATAGGAGTCACCAAAAACAGTAAAATCATCCATAAAGACTTCAAGAAAATGTTCAACCATGTCACTGAAAATACTAAGCATACACCTTTGAAAGGTCGCCGTTGCATTGCATAGTCCAAAGGGCATCCTTCGATAAGCAAAGGTGCCAAAAGGACAAGTAAATGTGGTTTTTTCTTGGTCCTCTAGGGCAATTTCAATTTGGTTATATCCTGAATAACCATCTAAAAAACAATAATAAAAATGTGAAGCCACCCTTTCTAAGATTTGATCCATGAAAGGCAAAGGGAAGTGATCTTTTCTAGTTACAGCATTTAATTTTCTGTAGTCAATGCACATTCTCCAACCAGTAACTGTCCTAGTTGGCACAAGTTCATTATTTTCATTGGTAACTACAGTGACTCCAGATTTCTTAGGAACTACCTGTGTGGGGCTTACCCATTTGCTGTCTGCAATAGGGTAGATAATTCCTATGTCTAACAATTTCAGCACTTCTTTCTTTACAACTTCTTTCATATGTGGATTTAGTCTACGTTGCATTTCCCTAGATGTTTTAGCATTCTCTTCCAAATAAATCTTGTGGGTGCAAACCAATGGACTAATTCCTTTTATATCTGCTAAAGTCCAGCCAATTGCATTTTTATGCTCTCTAAGAAGTTGTAATAACATACCTTCCTGTGCTGAATTTAATTGAGAAGAGATTATTACCGGATAGGTTGAATCATCTCCTAAAAATGCATACTTTAACTCTACCGGTAACTGCTTGAGGTCAAGCTTGGGTGCTTTCTCACTAGATAGGATTGGTGGGTCAATTCTTGGTGGAAGCTCCTCAAATTTCTGTCTCAACTCTTTCATTTCAAGTACCTGTAAAGAGTTTAACAAATCAGTTGAAACAGAAATTTCAGGATTATGTTCATCTATCTCTATCATAGAAGATTGTTCAAGCAAGCATGCTTCAAGTGGATCAAATAGAGAAGAATCATATACTCTGCTTGGAACAAGAGACTCAATCATGTTAACCTCATGCACATCCTCATCAACATTCCCTGGTTGTTTGCACACATGAAAAATGTTGAGCTCTAATGTCATATTCCCAAAAGTTAATTTCATCACACCATTCCTACAATTAATTAAAGCATTTGAAGTTGCTAGGAATGGTCTGCCTAAAATAACAGGAATTTGAGCATTAGCATTTAATACAGGTTGAGTATCCAAAATTATAAAATCCACAGGAAAATAAAATTTGTCAACTTGTACTAAGACATCCTCCACCATACCCCTCGGTATTCTTATTGATCTGTCAGCTAATTGGAGTGTAACCGAAGTGGGTTTTAACTCACCTAACCCTAATTGTTCATATACTGAATAAGGGAGCAAGTTCACACTAGCTCCAAGATCCAGTAAAGCCTGTTCAATTCTGTGGTTGCCTATGACACAAGAAATGGTAGGACAACCTGGGTCTTTGTACTTTGGTGGAGTGTTATGCTGTATGATGGAGGATACCTGCTCAGTTAAAAATGCCTTCTTTTGCACATTCAATTTCCTTTTGACAGTGCATAATTCCTTCAAAAACTTTGCATAAGAAGGTATTTGTTTAATGGCATCCAACAAGGGAATGTTGATTTTTACCTACTTAAAAACTTCTAACATATCATTGTGCATATGAGGCTTGGTAGAAGTAAGCAATCTCTGTGGGAATGGTGCAGGAGGAACATACTTCTCAGGCTCATTAACTTCAGAGGGATTAAGTTTATCATCACTCTCCGTAGGTTTTGAAATTTTCTCAAATTTTTGAGTTTGAGAAGGAATGGTTTTATCAATTTCTTTCCCACTACGAAGTGTGGTGATAGACTTAACCTGATCATGCTCAGTACTAGGAGTGCCAGTATCATTCACAAAAAATTGACCCTGTGGATTTGGCTGTGGTTGTGCTGGGAACTTACCTTTCTCCTGATGACAAGGGTCAATAGTTAGTTTAGTGATTGCACTCCTAATGTCATTTATAGCCTGTGTGGTTTGATTGACTGTACCTCTGAGATCATCAATGGCCTGAGTATTTTGCCTATTATAATTTAACTGACTCTGCATGAACTGTGTTAATGTTTCATCCATACTTCTCTTAGGAGGTGGGACATAAGGTGCAGCATTGGAGGAATTTTGTTGAGGTGGTTGTGATGCATTATTTTCATTCCTCCAACTAAAGTTGGGATGATTCTTCCACCTCGGATTGTATGTGTTTGAATAAGGATTATTGTAAGGTTTTGAAAAATTGTTTGTAGCATTTGCTTGATCATGCAAAACCTCTTTTAACACAGGCAATGTTGGACACTGTTTAACTGGGTGTCCGGGGGTGTCACAAAAACTACAGACTTCCTCAACAGGAATTGTGTCAACCTCATTAACCCTTTTATATTCCATAGCTTCTACCCTCCTAGCTAAGGTGGCAATCCTAGCCCCAATATCATCTTCCTCCTTCAACTGATACTTACCCCCACCAGATGATGATGATTGTGCAGTTTTACCTTTAGATGGTTCCTGGGATGTAGTATCCCAAGATTGTGCATTCTCGGCTAATTGGTCTAAATAGTCAAAAGCATCATCTGGTTCCTTATTCATAAAATCACCATTACACATCATTTCAATAAATTGACGCAGTTGTGGGCCTAAACCCTCATAAAAGAAACTTATTATGCGCCAGCTTTCATAACCATGATGTGGACAAGATGCAAGAAGGTCTTTAAATCTTTCCCAACTTTGATAAAAATTTTCAGACTCATTTTGAGAAAAATTCATTATCTGTCTTTTCAAAGAGTTTGTGCGATGTGTGGGAAAAAATTTCTTTAAAAATTGTTTCTGCATCTCTTGCCATGTTCCTATAGATCTAGATCTCAACGAATATAACCAAGTTTTAGCTTTTTCCTTTAATGAAAAAGGAAATAACTTCAGCCTGACTATATCCATTGCAACATTCTGGTCATGGAACGTAGTACATACATCCCCAAATTCTCTGATGTGCAAATATGGGTTTTCTTCACCTATACCTAGGAATTTTGGAAGTAATTGAATCATACCAGGTTTGAAAACAAAATGAATGGCATTCAATGGAAAAATGATGCATGACGGTTCAGTGAGTAGTACAGGTTGTAGATATTCACGCAAAGTCCTACCCTGATTAACATTCAAATTATCCACATCATTCTCATCATGATTGCTTACTCTATCAATATGGTCCTCATGTGCGGGAAATTCATTCTGCCTATTAATGTTAGGATTAACAGCCATTGTGTGCACAGAAAAATTTAAATCAGATGAACCAAATAGATTTCCAAACAGAGTATCTAAATCTTCTCTTATTAATCGTCCACTTAAATCACGATGCCAAGAGCTCATAAAACAACTAAACAAACTAAATAAAATAGAAATCTAAATAAATAAATAACGAAAAATAAATAAAATGCCAGAAAATAAGAATAAAAGAAATTGGAACGAAGTTACCGGTTCTCCGACGAATCGCAAATACCGAAAACCTCAAAAGATGTGATGACTCCTTGTTTTTCAATTCCCCGGCAACGGCGCCAAAAAAACTTGCTTCAACTTTAAAAGTGTAAACCCAAGCGTAGGTTGAGCAGAGTAATATATTCTCGGAAGTCCGAGGTCGAATCCACAAGGAATTGTAACAAGTAAACAATCACACAAATACTAATAAATTAAAAAGAGAAAGTTTGTTTGAGGAGTTTTGATTGAAAACAATTGACTTTAATAATTAAAATCAGTAATAAAAATACTAGAGCATCAGGTACTCCCTCTCAATTCCATACGGTAATAATAAAAGACTTGAGGCTTAATTTGAAACAGGAATTAAATGTCAGTTAACCCAAATAACAAATCAAGTCATGAAACCAAAAGTTATGATCAAAGGATTATTCAGAAACCTGAATGATAAATTAATCATATTATTTTATGAAACAATGCTAACACTTCAAACGTGGAATAACCAGTTATTTATTCGCAGGGAAACTCAAGCAATCGATATACGTGGCACAACAACTCAGGAGTTTTTACAGAATAAAAACTTTACTAAAAGATCAGAAATTAGATTAACACAATATCATAAATCATTAAGTACAAAGTCAATGATAATACCGTACTTCACTGAGAGGTTTTCCCTTAGCCCTAGCTTAGTCTTCTAGCCAGACATGATAAAAGAATTGCAAAATACACTGAAGAATTCGTGAGCAAAAAGATCCCCCTCTCAATAGATGAGAGCCCTTATTTATAGTAAAATAAATCCTAAGTACAGATTGGAAGGAATTCCTTTCTCAAAAAGATGTCTTGTAAGGTTAAATCCCGTGCATAAATCTTGGGCCCCGCGGGTACAAAATCTATCCAGACTTCGAGCTTGAATTTCGCATATTTAGAGACTGAATCACGAAATTTTCGTGAAATACACTTCTGTAGCCCTTGAAGTCTTCTTTCCAACCCCACAAAAATCAGGTTAATCCGATATCGGAGTCAAAAGTTATGAATGAAATACTGAAGACGTGTCAAATCCTTATCTTTTAGGAAACTTTCCTAATTCAACTTTAAATGAGTTTTCTTCTCACTTAAACTCTTATAAGGATTAAAATTCTGATTTATCTTCAAGTCTTCCTATCCCAATCTTGACTCTTCCATCCTTATCAATTGTGATTCTTCCTCTAGTGATTGTTTCACTTGCATTATCCATTATTACTTTAAATCAACCAATTTACCTGCAAAATAAACCAAACAACTAGAAAAAGTATCAAATTAGAAAATCAAGGAATTTAACACATTTAATCACAAATAATATGTAATTAACCAATTATTAAATATAATAAAATAGCACTTTTGATGGTTAATCAGGCCCTCAGCAACTGAAGCAAGGGAGGAGCTCCCAGAAATGCCTGGGGTCCCTGCCCCCGTTGATTCCGAATCTTGAGCAAGGGCCTCAATCACCAAGTTAGCTGGAAACGGCGTAGTAACAGGAACAACAGGGTCTGCAGTTGGGGGCTCAGGAATCACGACAAGAGCTCCAGAGGTCCCAGAGGCAGGAATGTCCTGACTCAAGGCTGCAGCTGGTGGGACCGAGGCATCCTCCTCACTATCAGAGCTAGATTCTTCCATTTCTTCCTCAGTGGGGATAGGGAAGTTGAAGTCAAGATCTGGGAAAGCTTTGATAGCCTTGTGCCTAAAGGCAAGCCATCCAGTAGCCCACAAAGTGGTGGCCTCATCTCTTAGCTCGGCAATCTCCTTATCCCTCTGATTAACCAAATTTTTCTGCTCCTCGAGCTCCTCGCAGAGCTTGCCGTTTGCCTCGTTGAGGGCGAGGTAATTTTGATTGGCCTGGCTAAGCTCTTTCTTGGTGTCAAAAGCCTCCTGGCTAGCCTTGGACCACGCCTCAACCTTAAGCTGCAGGTCCTCCTTAACTAGCCTTAGCTCATCCCGAGCTTTCTTTTCCCCCTCCTCAGCTCTGACTTTGACGGTTAATGTGTGTTTGAGGTCGGAGGCTTGCTTCGCTGTTAGCTCTCTGAGGTTTTCCACCTAAGCCCTGAGGTCCTCATTTTCAAGGGATAATTCAGAAGCCCTGGCCTTGTACGTCTTTAGAGCCTTAAAGGAGCCCTCTTGAGACCGAACCCGGTGCAGCAGACCTTTCGCATGGAGGGCAGCCTGAGAATATAAAGTTCAGTAAATTGCGTCAGACCACGAAATAAAAACAAGTAAAGGGGGGAAAGTGCTAGCACTTACAGCAGCTGCTCCCTGAAGAGCTGAAGAGATGGACTCCTCAAGGGGCATAGAAGCAGCCTTCAGGACATCAGACTCAGAAAAAATAGAAGAAAGAGCTCCTGCAGCAAGATCCATGTTGTCGAAAAAAGAATCCTCGTCTTCTCCCTCAGATTTTCTCTCTTTCTCAACCATCTTCCCAGAAGCAGTGTATGAGAACTTTCTGGGTTGGAGATCAGGGATCACTCCCAAAGCTTTCTCAACCTCAGAGGAGGAAGGGGAAGCCTGATCTCCCACTTGAGCAGACACCAACCCAGGATAGGCCACCGGAGGGGAAGGGGTAACGACAATTTGAGGGGTGCCGGATGAGGAAGGCGGTGCCTTATTGGGAACCAGTTCTTCAGTAGCAGAGGGGGGTGAAGGCACCTCCAATCTGGGGATTTTAGCCCGGGTGTTTGGACCACTCCCAGAGCCGACCCGGGCCTTGCGCTTGCCAGGTCTACCTCCTTTCAACAGTTCCTCAACCTTAGCCTGAAGCTCCACTGGAGTAGACTTCATGGTAGAAGGACCTGGAAGGTCTGAATAGAACAAGGAGTTGTAAAAAGAAGAGGAAGAGAAGAAAAGATAATGAAAAAGGAAGAGAAAGAAAGTGACAATGAAATTACCTCATTCAGCCCCTAAAACAGATAATTGAATAGCTAGGGTCACCACAGGAGGACTCAGACCTAGCTCCACCAAATTTCGAGACTCAATCAGGTCGGCGTACCTCTCTGGCTTAATCTTCCCCAACTTCACTAGCACCTTCTTATCTTCAGGGCTGAGCTCAGGACGATCACCTGAAAAGAAGAAAGTGTGCAAATAAGAGAAAGGCAAGAGGCCTATAAGTTCCAGATCGGAGCTCAGTCGACTCAAGTGAAGACTCACCCAAGTTTTCTGGTTCTGTCCAAGCCGTAGGGATACCAAGAGTATCTGTTTTATCAGCAGGATTGTACTCCCAATTGGTACCCCCAATGTAAAAGAAATGCTTTTTCCACGCCTTGTGAGAAGAGGGGAGGTCAGTAATAATTTTCTTAACTTTAGTTCGCTTGGAAATATACAGAAAACCTTCAGCGGAGGTTAGTTTGACATTGAAGAGCTCCATAAGCAAAGAAATGCTAGGAACCCCGAGTTTATGCTTCTTAAAGATGACTAGGAGACCAACCATGACGCCATAGAAGTTGGGAGAAATCTGGGAAGGGCATACATTGAAATGTTGCAGAACAGCCTTGATAAAGGGATGCAGAGGAAAACGAAGACCGTTCTCAAAGGCGGCAAGAAAGAAGCAGACCCTATTGCGTACTTGCTCTACATAGTAGATGGATTTATCTGGACACCAGGGTTCAACCCCAGGAGGAAAACCGTATCGAACCTTATAAGCTTTCATTAACCCAGGGGCCTCTCTACTGTAGCCCACAGACTCGGCATGCCTGAAGGCAGACCCCAAATATGAGGTCTTTTCTTCAACCCCGACTCCACTCACCTTAACCTTGCCTTTATCAGGTCTGGGGGGCATGGGAGAAGAGGTAGAGGGAAGTTCCTCGGTGCCAGCCTTGGCCTCTCCGGCCTCCACACCAGGAAAGTTATCAATCTCATCGCCAACATCCCCCAAATCGGTGTCCTCAGATCGATCCCCTAATAGGGAAATAGAGGAACGAGTAGCACCAGAAGAAACAGACATATTTGGGCAAGAAAATAGAAGATTAAATGAACGGTATAGAGGAGGAACACTACTCAAACTTTCCCTAATAACCCTAGAGTCAGCACAGTAACTCCCAACAGCGAGTATGTGCACAATGGAACTCCAGTCCACGAAATGGGGAAGGGGAGACAGGCAACAATCACGAGACCAAAAATAGAAGAACCTATGGGCCCAAAAACGCAGCAACCACCTAGAACACAGAGGGTCCAGAGTTGGAAAAGTCTAAAAAAAGGATAGGGAAAGCGTACCTAGAGGGGGAAGAGCAGCGAACAACAAATCCGGAACCGAATCAAGAGGGGAAGCACTGCGAAGCCTTCGAATCAAACACAGAAAGGCCGATTTTGGGCAAGAATCAGAGAGCTTCAAGACTGGGGCTCAAGAATTCACAGAGGCAAGGAATTCGGAGAAACAGAGGAGAAGATGAACAGTGCAAATAAACGGTTCAGGTAGCCGTTTTGGGTATTTAAAGCTTGAAAGACGTGAGCTGAGACGCGCGCGGGAATCGAGGAGAGTCATGATTGCTGCAAACCGTCAAAAATCTCCAGCCACGTGAGAAGCCGAGGGAGACCACGTGCAGATCTAGCTCGGATTGAGAAACAGTTCAGCCCTTACCTAAGCTAACTTAGAGCAAGAGCTGGGGGACAACTGATGATGCCTAAAACAAACTCCAGACACGAGCTCAAAAAGTGAGCTCAGCTTGGGAGCTCAGGTAGTATACGCTGAGCTCATCCAGCCATAGTCTGAGCTCATCCAGCCAGTACCAGGGCTCCCAGCTGAAGACACGAACTGAGAAATGACAAGAGGGCAGTGAGATGACAGCAGATACCTTCATAATGGGAATTAAGCCGATCCAAGGCGTAAAACCAGTAACTAACCAAGATCCTCTCCTAAAACCAAGGAGAGGATCCCACGATAAAAGGGAAAGATCTCGCTGTTTGAAGCCAGCCATAGGAAGTTTAGGGAACTCCGAGATGATAGATGAAGATAGGGCACGATCCCTTTAATATAGGATGAGATTTCGAATTAGAGGTAAGCATGAGGCTATAAAAGGGAGGCGATAGAGCCACCAAGAGGCGATTCGACGGTAACGCATGGAACACTATCAATAAGAGAGAGAAAGGAGCTAGAGACTCCAATTTAGAGTGGATTAGCCGAGCTCAGGCCGGTGAACCACTATAATTCTGTCGTGTTATTATCCCTTTCCTTTTTCCCCAAAGCCTTCGCCTGCATTATTAGACACGAGCCTTGCAGCTCAGATATCACATTAATCACCACACAGATCATTCCTACCAAACAATCTAGTCCCATAGCTCATTCACGCAGATTTACGCCATCAATCCATAATTATTATTGTAAAGTCAATTCTATCCACGTATTTATTTTTATCTAATTTTTATTTTCTATCTCTAAATTTTTTTAAATTTTTTTATAAGTTGCATTTGACTTCTAAATTCTTTTGGACTTAGTTATTAGTAGTTTACTTGTATATAGTCTTTTATATTCTATTATTATATACATGTAATTGTCAGATTATATCATATTTAATTTTTTTATATGCAAAATATCATAATAATAGTTTATAATTTAATTAATCTCTTTGACAAAAGAATATAATAAATATTTAGATTGTAAATAAATGACAATCTTACTATAGAACTCCACCTATAAACAAAGAAGGAAATGAATAAAGTAGTTGGGGAGATATTTAAACAAATAAAAGATTATAATTTTTTTATTAAAAATATTATTTAAATATATTTACGTATAACATACGTCGTACATTGTTAATAAGAAAAAAGGACAAAAAAAAAATAGTAATATACAAAATTCAAATAAAAATAAATAAAAGAAAGTGAAAATATACCCATGAAGATAGATCCGATGGATCACACGCTAATAATATAATGGACAAGCACTGAACCGTATATCTTCTCGGACGGGTCAACCGGACAATTTGACTACAGACAAACAGATGTCGTTTGACCCATAAGTGGGACTGATTCAATGCGTCATTACATATTTTAATACTTTGCCACCGTTGATTATTCTAAAGGTAGCAGCTGCGTAGAAGGTCACTCTGTCACTAAACTAAAATGCAACCATTCAACAACACAAGTCCAAACTCTCTCATTGGAGGGGGCCACATGAGATAGTAATTGACATCATACACTCATACACATAGGTCGAAGATAACTCGAATCTTCATCTGAATCTAATGCGACTCTAAATTCAATTATTTATATAAGTTTAAAACCAAATGAGAATATTGAACAATTATTTTTGATAAAACTAAAGTCAAATACAAAAAAAAGCTTAATATCGGATTTGGATGTGATTTTTAGAATGAATTTTTAATTTTGAATGAATTCTCACACGAACTGTAGCGATTATAATTACCTAGATATTCGAATCGAATTTGAATCAAAATAATTAATTAAAGCCAGGTTGGTATTTGGATTTACTTCATTAAAAAAGCATACTACCTGCATATATGATTTTTATATATGCTATTGGACTTTTTTTTTTTTTTTTGAATTTTTTTTATTTGACTTCTGTATTGAAAAATATATCATACTGAAGTTTATAAATTTTATGAGTAATATGCAAGTTTTTGAGATTTTAATATTTTTACAGATCATAATTTTTTGGGATTATATATATGGGAAGTTTAGTCATTTAGGCATATTACGATTCACCCAACAACCAACTTCTTCACCTTTCTTATTTTTTTTAAGAGTAAATAACATCTAAACTCTTGAAGTTTGTCACTTAATCACTTAAATCTCTTGACATTTAAAATATTACATACAAATTTTTTAGGTTTGTTTGCGTATAACAATTAAACCTCTACCGATGTTAGTATATTCATTAGTAAATTATATTCAAACTCTCTAAAATTTGTGGGCGTGTAACTTTTAAACCTCTTAAATTTGAAATATTATACTTAGACCCCTTATTAGTTACGAAACTAACGAAATTTATTAAACTAAATTGTCTCAATTAAAGATAGAAGATATTGTGTCCATTACAATTTGATCATTTGTTTGGTTTTTTTAATTTTATTATAATAGACAATATAATTGTATGTAAATGAGTGTTGAATTGAGTACTAATTATAATTTTTTTTGGCATCAACGATACTAATTATGATTTTTTGGCATCAACAGTATTAGTTATGATTTTTAACATAAAAAATTAAAAATTTATTTTATTTCAATAAATGATATAATAGAACATGAATTTTGGTTATAAAATTTAAAATAGTTGATATTATATATTTAATTGTAGTGTTTTTAATCTACGTGTAATATTTTAAACTTGAAGAATCTAAATATTGCACGCTTCAAATTTCAAGTGTTTAGATGTAATTTATTAACGGATATACTAACGACATTAACGGCAGGGGACTATGTGTTACGTGCATACATCTCATTGGTTTGTGTATAATATTTTAAATATTAAAAAATTTAAGTAATTAAATAATAAATTTAGAGGGTCTACATGTAATTTTTCCCCTTTTTCCAATTACAGGTTTCTTGTTCTTTTCGGACAAGCTTCGCTACATTTTCCTCGTGGATATTCCTGGGAAACAAATACTGTACGGGTCAATAGTCGCACTTTTTCTCTCTCCTCTCTTTCCAACTTCCTCATCTACCCCTTGTCCTCCATGCTTTCAAAGTCATTTTCTTCGAACCCCACCTCCACTCTCCGAGTCTTCTACCAATCTCGTAGGGAGGGGATTAGCGGAAACTATCCACCCATCTGGCTCACGTCACTCTTTCTTCAGATTCAACGAATACCTAGAAAGCTTTAGCAGCGGATTTTGCCTGAATTTTCTCTTTCTGAATCCAATTCTGTTCACAATGGGTTGTCAATGGAGCAAAACAACTGAAAATAGTACTCACCCATCGTCCCGAATGAGCTCAGATTCAGTTGTCACGCCCGATCTGAGCTCATACGAGGCCGCATGCAGAGCCGATCCAGACCTTCAATCATTCGATTCGACTCTCCAGCAACGCAGCAGCCGAGTTATCAACACTCTTGCCTGTGGGGTCGAGGTTCGATCTCTTTCCATAGACTCTCTCCGAGAAGTCACCGATTGTTTACTCGAAATGAACCAGGAAGTTGTGAAAGTAATTTTAGATTGTAAGAAAGATATATGGAAGAACAAAGAACTCTTCGATCTAGTCCAGGACTATTTCGAGAACAGCCTTATGACTTTAGATTTCTGTACTGCACTTGAAAAATGTCTCCGACGAGCCCGTGACAGCCAGGTCATAGTCGAACTTGCTTTAAAACGATTTGAGGAAGAACATAGAGAAGGGCTTCATAGTGAAAAGAGTTCGTACTCCAAGACTTTACACGAATTGAGAAGTTTTAAGGTGTTGGGTGAGCCATTTGACGATGAATTTTTCTCGTTGTATCAAACGGTTCACAAACAACAAATGAATATGCTACGGAAATTGCAAGCTCAAATGAGTAAACTGGATAGAAAATTGAAGAAACTGAAGGCATGGAGGAAGGTGTCAAATGTCATATTTGGTGTCACTTTTGTGGCGGTGTTGATTTGCTCGGTGGTGGCGGCGGCAATTGCGGCACCACCGGTGGTGACGGCATTGGCGGCTGCAGCGGCAGTGCCATTGGGTTCGATGGGTAAATGGATTAATTCAATTTGGAAGAAGTACGAGGATGAAATCAAAGGCCACAGAGAGATAGTTAGTTTGATGAATATTGGGACATTTATTGTGATAAAGGACTTGGAGAGCATAAGGGTGCTTGTGGATAAGTTGAAAATTGAAATTGATGCTTTGTTGCAGAATGCTGATTTTGCTATGAGAGAAGAGGAGGCTGTTATGATAGCTGTAGATGAGATAAGGAACAAGCAGGGTGTATTTATGCAAGCCATTGAGAACTTGAGCGAGCGGACTGCTAGGTGTACCCGCGATGTAACAAGGGCTAGGACGATGATCTTGCACAAAATTATCAAGCATCCTAGCAGTAGCAACTGAATTTGCACTTTGGTATGCTTTACTGGTGACTAAGAACTTGCTAGTGATATTTAAATTTTATGCACTCATTCATATGGATGTTGATGCCCTTTATGAGAATTGTTGAAGTATCTTCATTTCCGGACTTGCTTATACTTGCTGTCCATTGTATGTGCATTTACAGATTCCAAATGTTTTATGTGTTAGCTTGTGCTAAACTTAAAGCTTTAGATGTCAAGTAGTTGGTTGATTAGGGAGCAGATAATGTGATTCGATAATCATGATGTTGATTATTGCCTTGTTAGCATGGTCGATATGATATGTTATTTCCTGTACTAACCTTGTGAAGGCAATAGATGGGACTCTAAAGTCCATTCTACGACAAGGAGACTTCCAACCTTGAAACATTTTATATGTCCTCTGGGAAGGGTGTATAGTAGGTAGCGCAGCAGTCTGGTAGGGTTTTCTTTGTCAACTTTAATCCATTCCTATCAATAAAGTATAAAACAAATAATATGATCTTCCTGGTAGATCATAATAGGTGATTAGACCCTGCATTTGCCATAGTTTCTAAGAGAGTATGCATCTCATGATTATAATGACTCAGAATGGAATAGTAGTTTTGTCAAATACTCTCTGCTTAGACCTTTAAGTATATCACACTGACACCGCGAGTTTTTGTAGAACAACACGGTGATCCTTTCACATTTCCAAAGTAACAGACTCTCCCAATCAGTTTGCAGAGTTTCGCTGGCATTAATGGAGCTGATAATATTAGTATTTTAATTTTGTATGAGTCACATATTTGGGTTGAAATATTCTCTTTTGTTTTATTTTTCTCTTTCTTTTCTAATTCATGTATATCACACATCACTTATAGCTAACTCAATCCATCATCGACAACCACTGCTATCAAATAACCACCTTTGCCACCTAGCCATCGCCCATCACTATGCCCTTTCATTATCTAACCGGCGTATGCAGTTCCTGCACATCAATTGCAAAGGCTGACCACCTTGGCTTTTTTAATATCATCACCACTTTTTCTCTTGCTCTTGACCATGTGAAGATATCTCTATTGATAGGAGATACTAGAGAACAAAATTTCATAAGAACACCTAAGTATAATGCAGTACTTAATTGAGATCCTCTAGTCACATGAAATGGCAGAGAAGTGCATTCAGGTCCAAGCTTTCATCTAGGCACTAAATAAGAAGTTTTCTTCAACTTATAAAAGGATTAGAGATCTGATTTCACAGATTACTAACAAGTTTTGCATATCTATATCTTAATAAGAGACTTCTATTACCTATGGTGCCTATAAGTGTGTATCTCTGGTTACATCAGGCTTATGGTGGTATGTACGAGCAACACAGTTATAGACAGCGAGGGAGGCAAGCTATCTAAGATTAAGATTTCCAGAGGTTTCAAAAAATGGTGAATGGAAGAGGCCCTCTGGATTGTGCACTGGCATATATCGGGACATAAAGACTGCTAAACTTAGCTCTTAAGTATCAAGTTGTGTAATGGATATTGATGACTGAAATTAGTGGAAAAAGCTGGCGGGTGAATAAAGTTTTACTGTGATCAGATTAGACACATTGTAGTTGTTTACCCTTGAAGATCCTACAGTGCTGCCGCAAGCACAAGTGTTATGACCACGAAATCACTTCCCAGAGCTATTCTGATGAGTATATATGGAAGCAGCAAATGAGTCCCTGGCATATGGTAACTTGAGACCTGGAATGACTCTGCCAACGGAGTGGGTCAGGATTCTAAATAGATATAGGAACAATATGTTCTGAGTTACTGTTACTCAGCAACAGTCAAGGCTGCAGATTCTCACGGTGAGAGAGGTCTGATATCTTGTTGAAAATCACATGGAACAAGTGTTTCGAGGATCTCTGCAGATACGGAACATAATCATATTGGTTCATCTTTTTTAAGACAGGAAATCGTTTTAGTTGGCATTTACGTTACATATATAATGTGATATTTGGTTTCAATCCTAACTTCCACTCATCAGGAATTTCTGTTTCTCAAATTTTCACTTAATTCCCTTCTTATTTTGTGTTCATTATTGTCGCGAGCTAAGTTATTGTCGATCCAGTTCTTGATTTTTTTTTTACCTGATAATGTTTGTGATATGTTAAAAGGTAACACTCTTTATCTGCCCATATTTCAGTGCCTTAAAATGGATGGAGTGCCTAATACTGTCAATCTTCGAGCTCTGGAGAGGAGGAATATTAAGCAATTGGTTGGTCTTCATCTAAAGCTATCTTCTAAGCCAATCTGGTTGGGTGATTTTGAACCTCTCAGCTTCAGAGGAGCTCTGGGATTAACAACTAGAAGACAGGCCTGAAGGCTCAATACAATCAGCCATCTTTGAACACAATAATTTTATGCGCGTGTTGAACAGGTCATGGGTCTTAAGCTCCAATTCTGGTCACAATGACTGTGGACCATTTGAACTTTACATAGAAGACTTTAATGTCTAATAATAGAAATCGGATTATAATAAACTGTGAGGGAATAAAGTTTAATTTGTTGTACACATGGTCTTTTTCACCCGGTGCCTTCTAATCAAATATCTTTTTTTGGTTCAATAGTCAGGGTATCTGAATCAGATTATGTATATTTCGACTAAATTTCTCTCCGGTCTAGTCAAAGGCAGACTATTCACGTCGGGACTAGGATATTCATGAATTCCTCATGGTCTGGTCCTAAGGGATTGTCAATATTTGAACTCAGGATGTTTGGGTTTACTGTTCGTTTTTATTACCACTTGAACTATCCTGTTTGAATCTTTGATCAAAAGAACTTATTTTGTTTTTGAGAGGCAAATATTTGTTAGTTTTGTATTTTATGTATTTTATTACAAATATATATATATTTTCTAACCGACTATATATCACTGAAAAATGAGAAAACAATGTAAGACATTTTTCAGCTTGTTTATACCAGTTTAAGTAATGAAAATAGTCTGTTGAGTCGGGGTTCAATTATGGTACTGAAAATTAATTTTTTTTTTTTGTATTTTTAGTTTTCATCCAATAAAATTTTATACGGATTAAATCCGCTATTTTTCTGGGTGCTCTATATTTATTCGAATTTTTTTTGGTCAAATACTTATCTAAGTTGAGTGCTTCGATATTTCTCATCTCTATAATGATACTGAAAACTTTTGAAAATGTATTTTTACAAACTTAAACAACCACCAAGATCGTTTAAATTCGATGACTTATCCTCTATGATTTATATTTAAACTTTTTAATCACAATAAATTTTGCTTATTTACATTTCAACTTTTAAGCACGTTAAAAAAAAATGTGTTGTACGAGGTACCTGTACCTTTTTTTTTTTTTGAATCGAAACGATAGAAATTTTATTAAGAAGTTAAATCTAAGAGAATAGATGGTATCAGAAAATCTGGTGTCATTTCTTCTCAAACATCAACATTTTCAACTAGTCTGGCCTTTTCGAGCCAGCTGGTGAGCCACACGATTTCCTGATCGTCTAACAGTGGACAAAGAATAAAAAATAAATAGGCGAAGATACCGTTGTACATCTGCAATAATAGCGCCAATAGGAGAAAAATCTTCAGAAGCATCGACAATCCTCTTCATAATTACAGAAGAATCTCCTTTCAACACAATCTCATCACACCCAATTTGCCTAGCAAAAAAAGCAGTTTCCCTTGCAGCCATAGACTCTACAGTTTGCGCTTCACCCAAACCAATTAACTTCTTAGATATCCCAGCAATGAATGACCCAGCTTCATCTCGAATAATCACCCCTACCCCAATAGCACCCTCTACGTCAAACACTGCCCCATCGAAGTTAACCTTAAAGGATCCAGATCTAGGAGGAACCCAACGTTCTAGTGCACTTTCCTGGACAGCACCCTGACCAGAAACTAAGGCTTGCTCATACTGCGAAATAAAATCGTCATATGACAATACACCACAGAGTCATTTCGCTTCTGTTGGAATAATACCTCATTCCTGTTACGCCAAATATACCAACAAAAAACTAAGAAAGTTGCACCAAGTTTCGGCTTAACCTGCAAAATAATTTCCCAAAACCAATCAACAAAATTCCCAACAACTCGATAGATTAAGTGACAAAGAGGGCTCACATTCCACACTTGTCTCGCCCATGGACATTCTTTAATAATATGCATCATAGTTTCAAAACCCTCCCCACACACGCAACATACCCCATTTGGCCTAATTTTTCTATGCCACAAATTTTCATTAGTAGGAAGAGCATTTAAAATCATCCTCCATGCAAAAATCTTTACTTTCCTGGGAACATTTTGATTTCATAAAGCACCCCAATTACCCCCAGAATTTGATGACGAACCAGCACTTGTCCAACCTGAATGGAATAAATTCTACTCATATGCTAAATGGTACGCACTCCGAACTGAAAATCTTCCATTAGCATTATAATGCCAAATTAACTTACCTTCCATAGGCGACACACCCAAAGAGATCATTTTGATAACCTCTGCTTCATGCTCCAAGAAGACAACATCAATCACAGGGATTTTCCAACAATGTGTAACAGGATCAATAAGCTCACTAACCATAGCATCATCCTCCAAAGAATTCTATGGGATGACCACTCGAAAAGTAGATGGGGTAGGAATCCATCTATCTTTCCATATATGAATTTTAGACCTATCACCAATCTTCCAACGCGACCCAGCTTCAATGATCGTTCTTGATTCTAAAATACTCTTCATGTATATGAAGGTCTGTATCCAATCTTGGCATTCATAAATGTCGTCGATGGAAAATACCTCGCTTTTAAAACTTTGTGCAGAAGAGTATGCGTCTCATGATGAATTCTCCAAGCCTGTTTTGCTAACATTGACATATTAAAAGTCCTTAAGTCTCTAAAACCCATCCCACCAATTTTCTTCCCTTTACACATGTCAGTCAATTTAACCCAATGAATTTTCCTCTCCCCCTCCTTTTGGCCCCACCAAAAATTATAAGCCAAAAACTCCAACTCGGTGCAAAAATAATCTGGCAGTTTGAAACATCCCATAGCATATGTAGGAATCGATTGAGTGACTGCTTTTATTAACACTTCTTTCCCACTCCTTGATAACAATTGTTCATTCCACCCTTGTAACTTCTTCCACACTCTTTCCCTAATACCAGTAAAAACTTCCCTCTTCGATTTACCCACTATAGAAGGCAGCCCAACGTACTTCTCATGTTGTTGAACCCAAGGAACACCAAGAATAGCATGTATTTCTTCAACTCTAATCTCTGTACCTTAAAAAGCAATGAAACTACGACACAAACTTACATAAAACTCGGTAACAACAACACAAATCAACTTAAATGTGGAACTGGGAGATAACCCAAGTCGTTTTGGCCCGGACCTGTAACCAAATGGGTTAGATCACAATCCACAAGGCCCAAAACCCGAGCCATAGCGTTGTTTTTGGGCTCTCAAACCTCGTAAAGGACTAGGGCACACTCTGGAAGTTCATCTCTGGCAACAGTGGCAAGCATTCATTCTACTCTTCCGTTGTTTTGGCTCAAACATTCTAATCATGCTCTGTTTCATTTTTGTTCGGGTATTTGATTTTCTTTTTCTTTCACTCTTGTCGTTTATATATTTATTGCTAATCGCTAATTTCCAATCTGGGTATTCGAGGAAGTTTTCGTTTTACCCTATTCATGTCCTGGTTGAATTAGTTATTGGTTTTTTTTTTTATTTGATCGGTATTTTTTCTTTCTAGGATTAGATCAACTTAAATACAGCTGCTGATGCTGTTTTTGCTGACAAAGTTATCGGATGAAGATTTTTGATGGTCATATATGTTTAATTCTCATGGCGCACTGCGATTTCTCAGAAATTTTAAGCCCATTTTGGCTTTGTACTGTGGTCATCCTTTTAGCTCTGCAAATATTGCTGTTAAAGGTGTACATTCCTTTCACCAATTCAAGCAAAAGAGACCCATTCGAGAAATTAACAGAAAGGTGAAGAAATCTGTCATCTCAGTTAAGAAAGAAGATGTAGGTCCTATAGCTTACATGAGGGATACCATTAGGAACATATCAAACATATTAAGGTATTCAGCTTGGGATTATGCTCAAGAACAGTTAGAGAATCTCTCTATAAGATGGGATTCTTACACTATCAATCAAGTTCTCAAAACCCATCCTCCAATGGAGAAAGCTTGGTTGTTTTTCAATTGGGCCTCTCGGTTAAAACGCTTTAAGCATGACCAGTTTACTTATACTACTATGCTCGATATTTTTGGAGAAGCTGGGAGGATTTCGTCGATGAACTACGTTTTCCAGCAAATGCAAGAGAAAGGGATTAAGATTGATGCAGTTACTTACACTTCACTACTGCATTGGCTTTCCAATGATGGGGATGTTGATGGGTCTGTGAGGTTGTGGGAGGAGATGAAAGTTAACCGCTGTCGTCCAACGGTTGTGTCTTATACTGCTTTTATGAAGGTTCTGTTGGATCACAACAGAGTGAAGGACGCCACTGAAGTCTATAGGGATATGCTTCAATCTGGTTGCTCTCCCAATTGTTACACGTACACAATCTTAATGGATCACCTTGCTGGTTCTGGTGAGAGTGAGCCTGCTTTACATACCTACCATTGTATCTTTATTTGCTACTTATTCTGTTTTGTCACCACATATGGTGTTGTTCAAGCTTAAATTTTTTCCTGTTGAAGTCATTGAATAGATTTATGTACTTATTTGTGAATATATGGTACAAGTCCATGACTTGCTTAAGTTTAGAGGCTGTGCAGGCCCCGCTAGTTGTGGGGAAGGGAACTTAAGGAGGCCACCTTATTCACTTTCTGAACTCTCTGACTGCCACAGCTTTGTTATTACCGTGATGATGTTTCTTTTTACTCAAATCCTTGATGTTTCTCCATTGAACTCTTGAACTTAAGGGGAATTGTCCTCTGGTGAGAATAAACTCAAAAAAGTATAACCAAATTTGGATTCACTTAAACTGCAGGAATTTTGTTTGTAATAACGTCGATGTCCACTTAAGGTTTACGGGTTTTACTTGCATATATCTCTTACTTTTCAGCATCCCAATTCTGTGCTGTTTATCGGAATCTTGTATAGTTCTAAAAAGCTTGAAAGAAATAAGTTATTGTAGGAAACTTTATTTATATATTTGAGATAAATTATGAAACCTCAAATAGTTTTGTTTTTACCACTTACATTGTTTGAAATGAAACAAATAATTTGAGGCCATTAGTAGCTTTATGCTATTAAATCAAAAGGGCCATTGATAGATGATGCAAAGCATAGAAACATGTTCAAAAACTGGGATGTTAGTATGGATGCGCAGCAACAAAATGAAAGATGGTACGAAAAGAATCCATTCGGGCGAAATAAGAGATGTTATTAGCTGGAGTTAAGAGGAGGAAAATTCATTTAAGGTACCATGCATACTAAACCTTTGCTTAAATCTGTAAGAAGGGGTTATTTGGTTTTGGTGGAAAGCACCCAAAGAACAAAGAGAAGGTCAACAGACAAAAAAAACGTGATGAAAGACTTGAGTGCTTGGCTATTTCAAGGCAGTATCTCACTTTTTAAAGTTTGAAATATTATATTTGGAGGCACTCAAGCATCATGGTGGTTGAGGTGATGTGGTCATGATAGAGGTGGTGTCCTTTGTGGTACTCTGAAGGTTAGGAAGAAGGAGGTTGACGGTAGAATTTTTCTGGTGTTATGGTGATGACAGAGGTGGTAGTGTCGGTGGTATTCTAGACGTTTTGAAAGAATGAAGCAGGTGGGAGCATTTTTTTTAATGTTGGTGTTTGCTTTAGGTTTTTACAAGGGAGTTGGAGGAGGAATTAGATACAGTTATTCCTGTGCTACTTAAAACTAAATTGGCATGACAGTTTTACCTCCAATTACATGCATGAGTAATTCCATAATGCAAATTAAAAAGTCTGACATATCAAACCCACCCAAGTGGAAATGCTGCACAAACTGATGTACCCAATTATGTACAGTTTACATGATCTTTATTGAAATTGTCAGGGCATTGTTACATCAATTTAAAAAAAAATTGGACGATATACATAGAGAAATTTTCCAATAAGTTCTAAAATGGTAGTCCACATATTTATCTGGATCAGCTGGGTTATGCATTCAGTTTCATATTTTTTAATTCTTTGTTTCTCAGATTGTTTTGCTAGTGTTTAGCCAGTACATTTTAAGTTACCGCATATTATCAGTTGTCACTACACAAAGTTGTACCTAAAACTCTCAATGCCCTTTGAATTTTATTTTTAATTCAGATGTTCACTGTCATGCAAGTGCAATCTCAAGAAAAGATTACTTTGGTTATTGCATTATTCTTGTCATTGTTTGGCAAAGTGCATCGTCTGACTATAAGCTTGCACAATGAAAGCTCCGAAACTTGATGCCTTCTGTGATAACTGTTGATGCATTTTATGTGTTTTTATTTACACATTATGGCATTTAATTGTTGTTAATCATTTGATGTTGTATTGAATCAAATTATATTTTCTTCGCAATGGATTTCAGGCAAATTCAACGAAGTACTAGAGATCTTTACCAAAATGCAAGATGCTGGTGTACAACCTGATAAAGCTGCATGCAACATTTTGATTGAGAAATGTTGTAAAGCAAGGGAAACATGGGCAATGATGAAAATTCTTCAATACATGAAAGAAAACTCTCTTGTGCTTCGTTATCCTGTATATCGGGAAGCGCTTGAAACTTTAAGAGTTGCTTGCCAGAGTGATGTCCTCCTGAGGCAAGTGAATCGTCATCTTTCTGTCGAACATAATGAAGAATTTAGTGCACCTAATAGTGATGCTCCCTCCATTATAGATCAGGGGCTTATTTTAAATTTGTTGAATAGGCAAAATTTTGTTGCTGTTGATCAGTTAGTTGCCGACATGATGGATAAGACCATTAAATTGGACTCCGGGATTGCATCAACCATAATTGAAGTAAACAGTGCTTCTTGCAGGCCTAATGGTGCTTTGCTGGCCTATGAATACAGTGTGAAAATGGGCATAAACATCAAGAGAACTGCATATCTTGCCTTGATAGGTGTATTTATCCGAACAAATTCATTTCCCAAGGTTGTGGAGATCGTTGAGGAACTGTTCAAGGAGGGACTTTCTCTAGGAACACATCTTAGTGCTCTTCTAATTTATAGGCTTGGCTGTGCCAGAGATCCTATTTCTGCTGCTAGGATATTTGATTTATTGCCTGATGATCAGAAAAGCACTGCTGCTTATACTGCTTTGATTGGTGCGTACTTTGCTTCTGCAAATGCTGGTAAAGGACTTGAAACATTCAAAATCATGAAAAGGGAAGGAATACGTGGTTCGTTGGGTACATATGATGTGCTATTAGATGGTCTTGAAAAGTACGGGAAAGCTGGCGAGTTAGAATATTATAGGAGGGAGAAAAAGAGCCTGCAAGCTGATGGCCATTTCCAAAGTGATGTTACCATGGAGGAAAAGACATGCAACCTTCTATTTTTCGGGGCTGTGGTGTCCTGACATAAGAGTTAGGACCATAGACGGAGACTTTCTACTAACTGCTACAAGATGTAATGGGGCGTGGGGAGGATTATCATTGGTCTCTGAACCCAAACTCATGGAATTGCCTCGGTGGGATTCTCACTGTGCATGCTTAATAAAACATCCATGTCTGTAGCTACAAGGAAAACAGATTGGACGCTTTGGTTCCTGAAGTTGTATTTTGTGGAACATTTACAGCTATTGAGGTAATTCATCTCTAGATCATTCAATTTTAGTGAGCTCCTCTTTTTTCAAAGGAATACCCTGCTATTTGCTTTCATTCATGAACTCTGTAAAACATCATGTCAGCCATTAATATACTGTCGTCTGGATTGTCTGACCGTGAATTGTTTTGTGTCAAGAAACAACATCATTTAGTTCAGGAGACCTGGCTAAAACATGAAGATTGCAGATTCCAAAACTAAATAGACTGAATTGTTGACTTCTATGCTATATGGTTGATTAGAAAGATGAATCAGAAATCCCAGAGTTTCTTTCTTTTTTTTGGGAAGACTAGATTAAAAATATAAAACAACTGGGTGATGCTTTGTAGATAGTTGCTATATATCAATAGACTTGAGTTGTATGTAGTTCATTTCTTGTCCTCTCTGTAGGATAGATAGGACAACGTGCTATTGCTCAGTGACCTCCTTAGTTGCAGTTTTGAGTCTCTCTCTCTCTATACCCCTCTCGTTTCAATGTGTGCGACATGAATGTCGTGAGTTATTGTCTTTGTTAAGGGAGTTGTCCCAGTTGGCAAAACGGAGTTTCTTACATAGTGTCATACCTTGTTTGGATTGTTGGCGTTGTCGTATGCAGCACCCCAAGCATATGTTCCTCTCCCCTTTGATTGAAATACTGTGGAAGAATTGGATTCCTTCTTGTTATGGAGGGACTGCTTGGATCCATTGTAGTATTGATACTATTCATTGCTCTAAGCCCCCTTGAGCTATCTCCACCACCCTCCCCTCCTTGAGCATCAATACCACCACCACCACTTGTAATTGTATGGCTATTGGTTATTACAATGAGTGGATACAGGGTAAAAGAGGGATCTTTTGCTCCAGTTGGAGTTTTTTATGGGGAGTATAGTACTTGCTATAAGAATTTGTCTTATAAAGTTGTTTTTCTTAAACCCTAATTTTGTGGGAGAGACCACTCAAAAAGATTCTGGTTTCCCATAATGGGGCCAACTTGGAAATTGTCAAACATCTAAGAGAAGTGCTATGGAATGGATAACACAAGCCGTGGGCATCCAATACTCCAAAATTATTATGCTAAAGTGAAGCATTTACGTTTACGTCTACGTTTCTATCGTCCAAATTGAATCTTCATGCGTCGATGCCAACATCCAATCCTCATTTTTGTTGATGTTGTCTCCATTGTTATAACAAATTGTCGTTTATGATATCAAAAATAATACCAGAAATAAGTATCAAGTATATATCTTCATATCTCGTCTACAGTTAGGCTTAATAATGAAGTCTAACCCCTGACCTCCAGTTGTATACCTCTTAAACACAGGTAATAGTGTTCAGGTTGTTCAAGTACGACCTCAAGCAAGGATGACCAGATCGTTTATATCATCTCACGGGATAGTTTAGTATTTTTAGCTCAGGTCAAGGGCCTAGATCAAACTCCTTTATTTTCGAGTTGACCAAAAGAACAAGAGGTCACCTCCAAGAGAATAATCTCTCATAGACGCAGAAGATCACATCATATCCAAGCTTGAAGAAAGGTATCGATGCTGCCTTATCATGTTCTAGAAGACCACGTCGCAACTAGAGAATGTAGCCTCTAATGGTTAAATATTCTCCTAATAAAATTCTAACAAACTAGGGGACTATGTGATGATGACGTGAAAACTACCTCACATATGGGTATAAATACAAAAGGCAATAATCACCCACACACACACACTCCCCCCCAATTGTAATCTGAAAAGTTGCAATCTCTATCTTCTTTCTCAAGTACTAGAAAAGTTTTAAAGGAGCAAGAAACTTCATTAGAGTGGGCTAACCAAGCTCTTCAGCTGGTGAACCATTGTATTCTCTGTGTTCTCCCTTACGTTTTAGCTCTAATCTCTATCTTACTATTCCTGCTGCATTTTACAGAGCCACCAGGCTCTACTTCTCTTTGATCGCTCATGCTGTTCTTACCACAATCACTATCCCATAGCCTTACACTTCTCAACTTAAGCACTTAGCTCACATCTTTGAGTTTTTAACATCATCAGTCGTGTAATTGCAAACCTTTGGATTGAAATAAATGAAATAAGATTATGTATACTTGATCTTTCTTATATAAAATGTATTTCAAGTAAACAGATATTTGCAGTGGGTAAATTACAATGATGTTGTTTTTGAAATTTGCTCTAATTATCCTTTTACCCCTCAATATTCTATTATTGATAGAGAGCCCGAATTTCAAAGTTGGAACAATAAGATCTCATTACCTGAAAAGTTAAAACATCGACAAAAGTAAAACTCTAAATGCAAATATTTCTCTTAAATTTTATATTTCAATATATTTTGACTAAATTTAACGACTAAACAAGATTAAAGTAAGTTTAAAATATGCATGTATTCTTTTGTGTGCATTAATAAAACGAAAATGGTGGAGGGTAAATGAATTATTACTCCAATAACACGGCTAAGAACAATCGATTAATAAACTCATATTTTAAAGGGTGTCATTATAATTTACGCGTTCCCTTACCCGTATTTATAGGCTATAACTTTGCTCAAATTTGTGAATATAGCTTCCCAAGCCTCAACTATAGAAACCCCCATGGACCTAATTGGAAATCTCTTTCATTGGGACTTGGTTTTTTTTGTTTTTTGTTTTTAAGACCTCAAAAAAAAAGTTAATGTTTTAAAAATTGATGAGTTGGGTTAGGATTAATTACTTTTTGATATTAACTAAAAAATGATACGATCTGTTAATATAAATATTTAATGAGTTCGATTAATGTCAAATACAAATAACTTAAATTTGACAAGATAACCATCTTTAAGTAATATTGACATGAATAATAGTAAAATGAGCGGATTTTGTGTTTATTTTTGCTATTATGTGGATTTACTGGATTTTTAGTCAATAAAAAAAACAATGAGTAGTAAGTGTGTGAAAGATAATAGGGTCTTAGTCTCCAATTGTTGATTCATAAACCATATGGGTCAACCTGAATATCACATAATAATAAATAGATTAAGTTACCCTGGGTTTGGTATGATGGAAAGAAGGGTGGATAGAAAATAGAGGAGGAAAAATGGAGGGGAAGGAAAGGTTTTCACTCGTTTGGTATGGAAGAAAAACACAGTGAAATGGAAAATGGGAAGGAAACTTAATCCACTTTGCCTGCCATTTTTTTTTCCTTCCGGTTTTGGGCGGAAAGTGAAAGACAAGCAAGGAATCTTGATTAAAGTTTAAGCTAAATTACTATTATGTCCTCTTATCCATTCTTATTGTGCACAGTATTCTATGATTATTTTACTTTTGACGATGTCAGTCATTTGAAGCTCACCACTCTTTTTTAATGTTATGATTATAGAATTTAAATATTATTTTTAGTTTTGTATCTTCATTTTTTTATCTAGGAAAATGCACCAATGTGTAAATTCTTTTTATATTCTTATTTTTAATTAATGCAATTTTGTCATTTTTTAATTAATAGTTACAAATCATTCAAAGCAAAATTAATTCCTCCAAAATTGATTTGTAACAAAAATAAGGGGATTAAAAGTTTTTTCAAATTAATTGGATTGATTTGTAATAAAAAATTCACTTAATATATTTGAGGGTAAAATTGTAAATTGGACGATGAAAAATATATTCCCTCTATTTTTCATCCCTCCTACTAAACAAAAATGAGGAAAAATAACTTTATTTCCTTCATGGATGGAAAATTTATTCCTTTCACTTTTATTTCCTTCATTCTTTACATCCTTCGTACTAACTGATTATTAGTGTCAAGACATTTAATATAATTAACAAAATAAATTATTTTAAAATTAAATAATAATTAATACACTCAAAATGAAACTATACCAATATGACTCGATTCCCACACTTGCTAGGAATATATAATACCCGGTGGGAAATACAACACCACAACCTTAATTGCTTGTTTGGTATAGAAGAAAATAGGGTGAATGGAATTGATGGAAAATGAAGAGAGGAAAACGAAATGGATAGAAAAGGGTTCTACTGTTTTGTATGCAGGGAAAATAAGGACTGGAAACTTGGGTGTAATTTCTTTCCCCTCCGGCCTCCACCCACCAAAATTTTTTCCCGCAAATATGGGTGGAAAAGGAGTGAGAAAGGATAAACTTCTAGGCAAGAGCATGGAGTTTGACCATTTTACCCTTTAATTTCATATACAACAAATGGCCCAATCTTCAAGATGGAAGAAACATTCAAAATGGCTCGTCTTTCTATCCAATTTGAGGTTGGCTACTGCCACGTGGTTGCTACTAGAAATAAAAAGGTTTGTTGGTTATGTGTGCTTCAGATAAGTTGGGAAATAATGAATTTTTTTTCCATTGGAGTTGCCTGTGTACAAGATTCCAGGTAGCAGAGGGGTAGTAGATTGATAAATTTAAGTTTAGTGCACTTTACTTTTTATCTCAAAAAAAAAAAACATATTTCTATTTTTAATTTTTTTTTTTTTAAAAATTGACAATATTATCAAACGCACTCTTATTTTTTTCACATTTTCATCCTCCTTACTAACCCTGTCAATCGTGTCGGGTGAAACGGGTTTGTGTCAAAACGTATTTCATCCATACCTAATTCGTTTGTTAATTCGTGTCATATTGAGTTCATGTTGTGTATCAATCATGTATAATCGGTATATAAACGAGTAGTGTTGTGTATTTCTTTTAATTGACTTCACCTATACTTGATTTGTTTATTAATCGAGTCGGGTCAGGTTCACTCGTTTACTAAACATGTGGTTTAAAGAAAACTCAAACCCTCTAACTCCGTGTCATGTTAACGAGTCAAGTCTTATTTTAACACCCCTACTCCTTACTAAATAGACCATAACAGATCAGAATTATAATCATTACCCTGTTAATGGATAAAAATATATTTCTCAAATATATTTATTAAATATTGTATTACAAATAATGTCTCAAAATCCTATACATTAAATATTTGATAAAAATTAATATATCCCATTCGATAAATACAACATTGATCTCTACTAATAGTGTGTTGGCCAAGTCATTAAATTCGGATTGTGCGAGACTGTCAAAAAAGAGAAAGAAAAAAAAAAAACGCAACAGGTATTACTAGGTAGAGCTGGTGGAGGCATTATCGTATTCGTACGCCGCAAGTTCCTAATTACTGGCTAACGCATCTCCCGAGTTTTCGCGTACAGCTTGCTTACTCCCCACTCTCTTCCTCTTCGGATATTGTCTCATCTCATGTCCCAGGCTTATGTGGCGACACGTTCACGTAAACTCCACATCCCCCAAATTACACCAACTTTTGGGTAAACGTACACAACTTATCACGTGCAAGCAACTTTATTTTATAACTTTACTTGCCCCCAAAAAAACAAAAATCTATTTATTTAGGGCCCGTTTGGTAACTTGATGTTTTCGTTTTTTTTTGTTTTTGTTTTCATTTTATGACAAAAAAAAAATAAAAACATGTTTGGTGAATGTTTTTATTTTTTTTTTAATTGTTCTGTTTCAAAAACAAGGTCCACATATAGAAACATGTAAAATGATGTTTTTGAAAACATCAAAAAAATAAACACGCGCGATGGATGTAATGAGGTCTGGGCTTCGATCTTTCTTAGCAACAAAATATAATTTTTTTTCTTGAGTATATAAAAGGCAACTCTCTTTCCACCTCCTCTCAGATCTCTATTATCTCTCTCTCTCTCTCTCTCTCTCTCTCTGCTGAATCTCTCTCTGCTGAAGACGGAAGCCGAAGCCACACGAGAAGCCAGACGCCATCTCCCCCCCCCCCTCTCCCTCTGTCGCTCTCACTCTCTCTCTCATGGGTGTGGATTTCGTGGATGGGGGGTGGATTGGATGGGTGTGGATTTCAGGGATGGGGTGGGGTTGGGTGGCTGTGGGTTTCGGGGTTGGGGGGTGGGGGTTGGGTGGTTGTGGGTTTCGGGGTTGGGGGGTGGGTTGGGTTGGGTGGTTGTGGGTTTCGGGGTTGGGGGGTGGGTTGGGTGGCTGGTTTTCGGTGGTTGTGGGTGTCTGGTTTTCGGTGGTGGCTGGGTGGGTGGTTTTTGGTGGTGGGGGTGGGTTGTGGGTTTCGGTGGTGGGGTTGGGGGTGGGTTTCGGTGGTGGGATTGGGTGGTCAGTGGGGTAGGGGGTGGGTTTCGGTGGTGGGGGTTGGGTGGTCAGTGGGGTTGGGTGGTGGTTTTGGGTGGTTATTGAGGTATGGTGGTGGGGTTTGGGTGGTGATTTTTTGATATAATACCAAATATGTTTTTTATTTTTGTTTTTATAATTTTTTAAATATAAATGACTACCAAACATGTTTTAGATTTTTAATTTTTATCACAAAAAAAACAAAACTTAGTTCTATTTTTTTTATAAAAAAAAACATAAAAACGAAAACGTTACCAAATGCACAATGTTTTTTTTGTGATAAAAATTAAAAATCTAAAACATGTTTGGTAGTCATTTATATTTAAAAAATTATAAAAACAAAAATAAAAAACATATTTGGTATTATATCAAAAAATCACCACCCAAACCCCACCACCATACCTCAATAACCACCCAAAACCACCACCCAACCCCACTGACCACCCAACCCCCACCATCAAAACCCACCCCCTACCCCACTGACCACCCAATCCCACCACTGAAACCCACCCCCAACCCCACCACCGAAACCCACAACCCACCCCCACCACCGAAAACCACCCAGCCAGCCACCCAACCCACCCCCCAACCCCGAAACCCACAACCACCCAACCCCCACCCCCATCCCCATCCCCGAAACCCACAACCACCCAACCCAACCCACCCCCCAACCCCGAAACCCACAACCAACCAACCCACCCCCCAACCCCGAAACCCACAACCACCCAACCCCCACCCCCCAACCCCGAAACCCACAGCCACCCAACCCCACCCCATCCACGAAATCCACACCCATGAGAGAGAGAGTGAGAGCGACAGAGGGAGAGGGGGGGGGGGAGATGGCGTCTGTCTTCTCGTGTGGCTTCGGCTTCCGTCTTCAGCAGAGAGAGATTCAGCAGAGAGAGAGAGAGATAATAGAGATCTGAGAGGAGGTGGAAAGAGAGTTGCCTTTTATATACTCAAGAAAAAAAATTATATTTTGTTGCTAAGGAAGATCGAAGCCCAGACCTCATTACATCCATCGCGCGTGTTTATTTTTTTGATGTTTTCAAAAACATCATTTTACATGTTTCTATATGTGGACCTTGTTTTTGAAACAGAGCAATTAAAAAAAAAATAAAAACATTCACCAAACATGTTTTTATTTTTTTTTTGTCATAAAATGAAAACAAAAACAAAAAAAAACGAAAACATCAAGTTACCAAACGGGCCCTTAAAAAAGTTATCTGAATATATTTTTATTAGTTTCGTCTATTATTACTGAGTTTATTTTATTAAAGTAATGCTAGATAATTTTTAAAAAATGGCAAAATTAAATAATGCAGCTTAAATAGAACTAAACTGATTAATTAAGATTTTTTGGCACAATTTAAAACTAATGACAAATTGAAATGTTTGGTGAGTAATGGTATCGTGTCGATCGTATTTGTGTCATGTCATTTATTGGTTTGTGTCGAGTACCAATAAGCTCGAACTCAACTCATTTAATTAATCTTGTCGTGTTGGCCGGACATGTTTATTTTTGTGTCGTATTCGTGTTGACAAATATAACTTGTAAATTAAAATTTTAACACTAAGATTTAAGTCTAATATTAGATTATCTCCAAATCAAACTCACGCTTATATTTTTTTTATAATCTAAAAATTAATTTAATAAATATAATAATAAAAATAAGTAAAAAAAATCCTTTCTTTGTTTAAGGATTATTTTGATGTTTGAGAAAAAATAACAAAAATTTGACATTTTATTCGTATAATATTAGTTAATTTTGTCAATTTCGTGTTATTCGTGATTGACACTAATTTAATTCATTTATTATTTGTGTTAATAAGATAAAATATTTACGAGTTAATGTTAAAAAATAATCAACTATAATCTATTAATTTTATGTCAATTTAGATTCGTGTTCACACATGGTATTGGGGTGTTAATCGAGCTGAATTCGAGCCTAATTCACACATAAACGAGCTGACTCGTTTGACTATTTACACATAAACGAGCCTAAAAAAATGTTCAAGCTTGGCTTGATTAACAGCCCTAGTATTGTACGAGAATTGCCGGTCCTAGATGGGCCTTTCAGCCGAATTATGTGACTCAGAATTATTATTAGTGTTTTATTTACTTTGGCCTCCAGATATTATAATTTTTGGCCAATATCTTCACACGTGTAAAACATGTAGGAGCTAACGTCATCCATCTCTATCACAGCTGTCCAGAGTCAATCTCACCACCAAGCTTTTTTCTGATAAATTCAACTAATCGGACGGTGCTGTTCCACCTATCCATAACCAACCACGTATATATACCATAGGTGGTCAATACAGTATAGTCCCCCTCATTTTCGCATTCGTCAACTAGTTAGTGCTTCAACGTTCACAAATTAAATTACTCGCGACAAGAAATATTACGCGAATATTCGTAAGGTTTGTTCTTTATCCCCCTAAGAAATAAAGACCCATTCGCACCCCTTCTATTTCTAAAACCTCCCCTTCTTATTTTTGATATTTTTGCTGGATCCCTTTTTTTTTTCTTTCCATAATTTGTACTTTATCCCCCCTCCCATTTCTATTATCTTTCTTCATCAAAGTTGTTTTTTTTTTTTTTTGCTATGGAAAAAGGAAGAGGGACAACCGGTAGGTTACCCCCGGGGGTGTAACCATGAGGGTCCCTCCCTGTGGAATGTCTGATTTGAGTCATACCTACTAACCAAAGTCAAGCAGTAAATCGCGTTACTCTCATGAATCGAACCCTACTTGATAACTATATAAGAGTCAAAAATGACCTTATACGAGTACGACTTACTACTAAACCACCGGTTTGGGTGGTGTTCATCAAAGTTTCACTAATGGGGAAATTACTACAAGTTGTTACATTCCAAGATGTTTACTATAATAGCAGAAACATTAAAGGGTACATTAAAATATGAGAAACCAAGAGGGTTCTTAATGTAATTATCCCTTAGATTTTTAATTTATTGTAACAAAATCAAAAAAAACAACATAAAATAAAATAAATTTTTTGTTCCTATCCGTCTCTCCTTCTTCTTTGGGCCTATAAATACGCATTCATTCACACAATCCTCTCTCCTCCATTGTCAATCGATTCAAGCGTATAAAGCTTCCTGTAATCAACATCAATCCTCTCTCTCTCTGAAACTCCTAATAGTCATCAATGGAGTTCAAAAGAACCCTAGTACAACGCCTCTTCAACATTGCCAAATTCGCAAACCCAGCCCTAACAAATTGTCGAATTTCTTCGTCATCATCGGCCGTACAATCCCTAATCCCTCCTAATCCGGACAAAAGAGCTCCAGATCCCGGAGATGACGGCATTTTCCGGCGATTCCTTCACCGCCAGCCTGCTTATTCCTCGTCCGGTACCTCACCGGAGCTCCGATCGTTGCCCACGGGACAGAAACTGTTCGAGAAGTTGCGTGGTATGGACATTTCCAGAGACCGAATCCGGTTAGATGGCCTGAGTCCTCCGGCGGCGATACCGGATGTGTCGGAAGGAAATTTTACGGTGAAGGATGCGAAGAAGCTGTTGAAGTTTGCGGAGCTGGAAAAGGTGAAATCGAAGCTGAGAAAGATGGAGAAAAGCTACGTTTCGTATGATGAATACGTCCGGATCTGTGTGGAAGAATGTTCGAGTACGGATCAGGGGATAGAATTTGCGAAAATGCTTGATGAATCAGGAAGCGTCATCGTTTTGGGAAATGTAGTGTTCCTCAGGCCTGACCAGGTTGGTTCCATTTTTCGAACTCACAATTTACGATACCTGTATGTCTGCGCACATCAGGTGTTTGATATTTGGCATGGCATCAAAATCTTTGATTTATAATTTTTGCAGACTACCGAAAACTGATGGGTTTTTCATTACGTGTGCTTTTGTATTGTTTTTTCGACAGGAAAGTGAAACATTGTTACGCCAGACCTCTAAAACGTGGGAAAGGTTCCACATTTGAGATGGTGACTGACTGTTATTAGGGTGGATCATTCTCAGACTCTGTTTAAAGAAAGATTAACCAAAACCACACTCTTCATCACCTTCAGAATTTTGCTACATGTTTGTGAGGGGTAAAAAACCAGAGAGGAAACTGATGAATTTGGATCCGCTTTTTTCCATTTCTTCCCATCTTTGATCACCCGTAATAGATTGAAGTGGGAATTACCATATATAAGAGCCATCAATCCATATAATCACTATAGAGGAGGAATTTGGATTTGAAGGGTCTTGATCCAAAACAGTAGAGTTTTCATGGCGTTTAAAAGAAAAATCTTAGGAAGAAAAGGACATTTCAGTTAAGATCCTGAAACATCAAGCAACCTGTCCCCATCCCCCCACCTCATTGTCCTACGGCACCCAAAGTAATACTTTGAGAAACGGAAGATGACTCCAGTTTTGTTTCTGTGGAGTAGTCTGTTTTAATCCGTTGGGCCGACCAAATAGAATTTCATGATCCTAGTATTCTATCAAATTTAGGTCTGGTTTACTCTCTGTCTGTGGCCTATTCTATTTGTGGGTAGCAATGGTTTGAGTCTAGCTGATTAAAACATTTTCTAGAAGAAAAAGCTAAAGAGAAAGTTGAATGGTTTGAGTCTAGCTGATCTTAAGCTGTATTGGTGCTTTTTTGAGCAAGAGCTGTATTGGGTTAGTGCTCAAATTTGCTGCTAAACACCATTTCATGCACCTAATGCACAATAAATAAATTCCCAATCTTTCCTATAGATCATGGTGAAATGAGCCATGTTTATCAAAATATTTGTACAATTGTTTTGTTACAGGTGGTGAAAGCCATCCAAGGCCTAATCCCTGTACACCCGGCCAACCCGAACGAACAGAGGAGGAAGGAGCTCGAAGAAATGGAGCAGCAGAAATCTGTCATTGACAAAGAAGCAGAATCACTGGTTCGAAGGGAGCTCTGGTGCGGGCTGGGCTACCTTGTGATTCAGACGGCGGCTTTCATGAGGCTCACCTTTTGGGAACTTACATGGGACGTTATGGAACCCATTTGCTTCTACGTGACATCCATGTACTTCATGGCTGGCTATGCCTTCTTCCTCAGAACATCCAAAGAGCCCTCTTTTGAAGGGTTCTTCCAAAGCCGGTTTAGAGCAAAGCAGAAGCGACTTATGGAGGCTCACAAATTTGATATTGGAAGGTACAATGAGCTCCGGCAAGCATGTTATCCACATTCATCGCCTCCGGGGAATGCCTTGTCGCTTAGTTCATCTGTTGATGATTCTGAGAGGACAGAGTTTGATGCTCTAAGGGAACATAATGTGATGCGATAGAAACATATATATTTATTACAAGAAAACACAATTTTGTTTTAAAATTTATTTATATGCATTTTGTGGCGGCTTTTGTAAACGAAATGTTGAGAGGCTTTTGCCTACTAATTACATTCCATTTTCTGTTGAATTAAAGTTCAGTCTCTGAATTTAAATTTGCCTTCTTGGTGAGAGAGATTGTTATTTGTGAAATCTCAAGCATTTCTCTATTGCATCTGATTCTTTCACCTCACATTAGTCACAAGTTATCAAATTTCTATTGAGATTCTAACAATCCCCCCCCCCCCCCCCCCCCCAAAAAAAAAAGATTTGGCCCCTCGTATCCAAGTAAATGTATCACATCAATAGTATTACATGGTGTAATCCTTCAATAGAAAAACTAGAAAATAGAACTTATTTTTTTATTTGTTCATTTATTAATGAACAGTTATACCATGTGACACTGTTAATGTGGTGTCACTATTATATTCAAGATACAACATTTTTTTCTCTTCAAAAGGTATAATCCATCCAAGAAGGGCCACCACTGGAATATGAAGTTTTTAGCCCGACACGTTCACTTGACATGAATTAAATAAAACATTAATAGATCATGATTGATTATTTTTAAATAAGAGCTTAAAATTATACGGCCCATTAAAATCTATGGTGAGCGAATAGTATTACACTATTGACCTAATTTTGACAACAACAAATCCGTTTAATTGGTAATATATGAATAAAATGTCTTTTTTTTTTCATTTTTGCAAAATTCTTGATTAGTTTTTTTCTTTGATTCTTGCATACTTAATTAATTTTTATTAGATTTTGCTAGCATACAAATCAAAGTGAATACTTTAGTTTAAGGAAGTCTATGGATGGTGAGTTTTTCTAGTAGGAAATAGGCTTAAAATTTTCACCTAACACGGCAAATAAATATACAGGGTTACATCAAGAGATTTAACACAATCAATTGAAAAAGCCAGTTTAGCTTTGTCAATACTCAACATAACTCCAAAATAATACAATTTTTTTTTTCAATAATCAGGGATGTCTTTGTTAACTTACTTGCATTTTAATTAATCCCCTTTCCGCTCTCGTTAAAGGCAGGTCACCCACGCCGAAATTAGGGTATTCATGAGAGATAAATTTCTCATGTTCTGGCCCAAAAAAATTACTAAGATTCGAACTCAAAATCTTAATTTTCACCTCCAATTAACAATTAATATGAATGACAATTTTTGCCTATTTTGATATTTTACACAAAATTTACATTAAGTTCCCTTAGGGTCTGTTTGGTTAAGAAGAAAAAAATGATGGAAAGTGAAAATGATAGAAAGTGAAGTGAAAGAAAAGAAAATGATAGAAAATATATTTTCATGAATGTATTTGGTTAGAATGAAAAATTTACGGGAAAATTTTAAAACAATTTTGTAAGAGGCAAAAAATGAGAATACCTCCTACTGGAACGATGGATTGATACTTCTGGTAGTGTTTTCTGAATTTGGCTTCCCAATCTCTCTCCTGCAAAACGAACAAACTGCCCAAGATCAAAGTGCTTCGATTGAAGGCACTCCGATGCTTAAGTCAGTAATGAAATTGAATAAGATGCAAAAAGACTGGGAGAGTTCAGCGTACCTTTCACCCAGGCTCTTTGTTCATTTTATAGGCCCCTAGGCACTAGGGTTTCCATGTTCTTCTCCGTTCAAGGTGGCACACCTTCCTTCAATTCAGTGTTCAGTTTGGAAAGTTGCTGATATCTCTCTTGCAATTCCTTTAATCTCGTTGATTCGTTTACCAAGAATGCTCAAGGTAAAGGCATATCCTTATCTTTCCCTTTATTTCATCAAACAGCTCGGTCATGATATGAGCCGAACCCTATCGATGTTTAATGGGAGTATTGAGGATATTGGTTCGGTATGTGATGATCTCTTTCATTATTTGTCGAGCTCGTTGTCCAGTTCGGCTAAGGTAACCAACCGAGAAAACCAAACTCTGTCCATACTGTATTCATATGAACGTTTTGGTAAGAACCGATCTTCTTTATTGCCAGCCGAACTTACTAATCAGTTCGGCTAGGTCTATGGACTAAGTGATCGATGTCCTCTTCACGTGCCTTGTCTTGTCACCTTCACGTGAGATCATTTAATGACATGACACGTGTAATAAAGGGAGCCACCCCCTTCATTTGCCCCCAGAAAAACGTCTGACAGATGCTTTTCGTCTGTCAGCCGTTTTTATGCCTTTTCATCATCATTGATCGTACTTCGTGTCATCCCCCTTTGTTTTGGCGGCATGCTCTGCATTTAAACATTGGCTCCTGAACTTCCTCCTCTTTATAAATGGTATTTTCTTCGTCTTCCTGTCATTTTGCCTGCTGTTTCTTTGAGCTCTTTGCTTCCCGTTCTTCTTCAACCTTCAGTCTTCCTTGGCTATGGCTCCTCTTACCTCTGACGAAATTCCTGCTTTTAAAGCCAAATACCTCATTCCAGACGATGTAGAAATAAGAATCGCTGGAAAATAGGAGCCTTTGATTGGTTTTAGGGAGAGTATCCCCATCCATACTCGAGCGATTACAGAGGGTGGGGTTCGTTTTCCTTTGGATCCTCTGCTCCTCTGGGTGCTCTCTGCAATGAAACTCTGCCCCATTCAATGCTGCCCCAATTTCTTCCGTATAGTGATGGGAGTGTCTGCTTTGAACAAGCTTCTGGGTCTGAGCCTTGGTTTATGGGAGATTCTCTACTGCTACATCATTAAATCGACTGGGGACAATTATTATTTGTCTGTGAGGAAGAAGGATCGTTACCTAGTAACGCATCTTCCTGATTCAAACAAGGGTCATGAGGGCGACGTAGTTTTTGTTTCGGGGAACTGGGAATATTCTTCTGAAGCCACTCCTTCTTACCGTTGCCCTTATACAGAAGGCACTCCAGGTGATTGTATTTTTTACTCTCATGTTTACTTACTTATTGCTCATTTGTGTCCCTTTCTTGATAATTTTTTTTTTCTTTTTGCTCTATAGGTGAGACTGTGAAGGGCAGAATCCCCGAATCAGCAGTGAAAATGGATGAACTCAAGAGAGTCTGGAACTTCAATGATTCGCTTTTTTGCCGACCTGCCCACACTCTGCTTGGATACACTCCAGGCTACACCTCCTTCATAGCTGTGCCGAATCGTCCCAACGCAACCCTTGTCGCAGATCGGGAAGCTATTCAAAGTGCTCGGGAGCAAACACCCTGAGGCCGACAAAGAACTTCGACTGTAAAACCCGGGAAAAATTGAACTTTTTCTGAAAAAGGGCAAAATGGTAATTCTTCACCCTTATGCGTATGTGAAATAATCATGTTCAAGACCTCGGATGAGGAAACGGAGTGCGCCATTGGATTTGCAACGCGAAATCTAGTAATCACTATAAATTTCGTCGAATTCCGAGATAGTCGAATTTTTGCACGTCGTTCGAGGCGACTGCGTGGCGAATGTAATTTTAAAGGTCCCCAATAATAGATTTTATAAAATTTCCTTATAATTGGATTAAAGTTCCAATAAAATTAATTTGGACTTAATCCAGGACTTAATGAATCGTTTCGGGACGAAAAACGGACCCGAAAGTCGAAAATATGCGGTGCGATGTGGACCGCACATTCTAAGGCTATAAATATCGAAAAATATCTGATTTTTTCAGATTTTCTTCAGCTGAAACCAGTGGGTTTGTTGGCTGAAAAACGTGGGAAGGAGGAGAGAAAAAAAAGAGAGAAAAAAAAGAGAGAAATCCAAACTTGTTTCTTCGATTCCGGGAGTTCCGTCGGTCGGAATTCGTCGATTCAAAAGGCAAAGTTCATCTACGCGACGAGGGCTACGCGTGGGTACCAAAAACAACAAGTTTCACCGAAGGTGAACGGGTGGGGGTGTACGAAAATCAAGATTCGAGTTGTATTTTGTTGCTCGGATTCCGTCGAGCTAGAAGGGAGAAGTGATCACGTCGACGAAGGCTACGCGTGGGTACCAAAAACAACGAATTTCACCGAAGGTGAAATTTCGGGAGTTGGGAAAATCAAGCTTCGAGTTGGATTTTCGGGGCTTGGGAGCTTCCTACGGGATTCTCACGCTACAAGAGGTAGGGGTTCTCCTACTTGGGTTGATTTCTTACCTAAAATGCCTATGATTATGGCTTGGTATATATATAGATATGTGTACATATTTATATGGATATAATTATGGAATAATGAAGAAAATGGGTAGGTTGTTAGAAAAATTACACTTGCCTATTGGTGGAATTTAGGTAAAATAATTTTATCCTAAATTGGTATGTAGAAATTGCCTATTGGAATTTCTTGAATTATGTGGAAATTGGGCATGATATGTGTTACCATGTTGTTTGCCTTGAAGGTGTTTGACAAAATACCTAAATGGATTGAAATTGTTATATGATAAATAACATGTTATGCCTTATGTGGTAAACGAAAATCATATGTGTACGATATGATTTATGTTGAAATTGTGAATGTCAGATATATATTTTGATATATCAATTGTTGTGATGAAGCATGGAATTTATACGTTTATAATGTAAATTGTCATGGAATGGAATTGATTATGTTAATTTAGTCCATATGACATGCATTACATATGTGACATAATGTTATTGCAATGATACATCACATTGCATATGCACGGGGAATTCACATCATGAGTGGTGTGTGTGTGTGTGCATGGTTGTTGTTAATACCATATGTTGGAATGTGGTAGAGACAGTTCATATGGCATACATTACATATGAACCTTGCATGAGAGAAGCAATGGGTCATTACATTGCATATGTACGAGAACATCACATACATGGACATTATGTCATAAGGATGTTGTGCATGGGTGTTTATACCACAATCTATGTGGTATTAAATGCATATGGTCATGGAAATTGCTCATTGGCATTATTGCATATAGAGCATGACATTGGTAACTCCATTCATGGACATTAGTCATTAGTGGAGGCATGTGTAGGTGGTGCATGGTTAATCAACACCTTGTTTGGTGCTTGATATGTGGACTCAGGAGAAAAGTGGATCGACGATCCTTTTTGAGTCGCATGGTTGCATTGCATGATAAATTGGGTTGGGATTAGCAAGAAGAGGCATGGCGACCTCTCGGGTGCAAGGCCCGGTGTGAAGGAGAGGTGCACTCCCTTGGTATAGAGCCCATAAAGTGTACGGGTGTGGAAGACCCTTGGTATGAGCCCATAAAATGTCCAATCCCAAGAAAGACCCTAGTTTTGGAAAATATCATTTGATGTAAACATAAATGATGAAATGAAACACTTTGGCATTTGTGTGTGGGAGCTGGGAAGGGCTCGGGTCGAGTACATGAGTCTCATCTCATTCATGGGGCTTAGGTAGCCCGGTTTAACATACATGGCATTGGCATGTAAAGAGAGTCGGGGTGGACTCGGGTTGGATGTACATGAGTGGATTTCATCTCATTCACGGCATGACTTAATGGCATTCCATCATTGAATTGCATTCTTGATTGGAATGGTTAGGGAAATTATGGATGTTGCATGTGAATATTTCATGTGCATATAGGTTGAGGAGTAGCCTCTGTAGGAATTTCTCTACTGGGCGTTGGCTCACCCTATACGGGAACAATTTCAGGTGCGGGAGGTTCACCAACGCACGGCTCAAGTTTGGGCCCTCATGGTTGAAGAAAGGCCGACATGTGGTCTTAGCCTTATTTCATGTGAAAACATTTGAAATATTATGTCTTTGGCATGTAAATTAAGCAAATTAATTGTAATAGAATATATGTGAATAATTGTTAATCTAACCTTGTATGTTATATAAGTATGGTTAATTGGACCCAGTGTGGCCAATGTTTACTTATACATGGACCCGGTGCGGCCATTGCTTTATATTTGACCTCGGATGAGTCTGGTAATTGTGTATTGCACAGGTTGGGTATTGGGTAGAGCTCCCCATACAAAGGAGACTCTGCCCAAATTTCGTAAGTTATGGACCCCGGTAAATGGGGCATAACATTGTGATATCGAGATACTAGGTATCTATAGGTATTTCGCGGGTTGATGGGTAATCAACGGACCCCCGGATTTTGGGGCGTCACATCGACAACTTCTGGGAGAAGGACGGTGAAGAATTTTCTGGACTTTCTGTCTACTGTTGAGCTGACTCCTGTTCAAGAGACATCTTTAACAGTGGATCCACCGACCTCTTTGCCCCCTATTCAAGAAGAACCATTAACAGAAGTTCCAACAACTGTTTAAGAGCCTATCGATGCCACCTTGCCAGTCTCCGAACCAACGGATTTTGTTCGGGTGGCAGAACCTTCAACCCAAGCGGAGTTCAATCCTCTTGATTCTGTTCATTCCCCCGATCATGAAGACGACTCAATTTTTGAACTGGCCGAGGATCCTGCCCCAAAGAGGCGAAGATCTACCGAACCCGAGGCGAGCCTTTCTCCAAAGCCAGTTAATCCTCCTTTCCGACCTATACTCAAGGCCACAAGGAGAGAGATCACTGTCAAGGATTCCGTAATTGAAGACTTCAATGTCGCAGTAGGGATCGCCAGAGGGGTCATTCTGCCTCGGGACCTTGTTATGAATGAGGCATTGACTGATGATGAAGTATCCCGCCAAGCAATTCAACATATGGTGTTGGTAAGACTTATCTATCTGCTTTCTTTTTGTTAAGAATTTTACAAAGTCTTTTTGCTCTTCAACTCGTAGGGTCTTCAAAAAGTGCATGAGGTAGGAGTCAGGATAGCAAGAAAGGACAAGGCTATGAAAGATGCTATTCATGCCCGAGCCTCAGCACTTGCCAAGAAGGAGTCCGTAGATGAGGAGTACGCCAAAATCTGCGAGGAAGCTAAGGTTCTACAGGCTAAAAATTAGAGCCTTACAGAAGAGAACCGACAGCTAGAGGCAGAAATTGTCAAGCTTAAAGATTCTGAACATGAAGCTAATGTGGAGCTCTCCCAATCCCAACTCAATTATACAAGTCTCCTCGATGAGTTTGATCAATACAAGGCTGAAGCAAAGGAGAAGGAAAATGCAGCTTATGATGAAAGGGTTGAGAAAGCAGAAAACGACCTGGCTTTACAGGTCCCCCAACTGCAAGATGCGTATTTCAGCAAGGGTTGGCATGCCGCACTGATTGCTGCTGGAGTCCCATCTTCTTCTGAGCTCTACTCTAAGCATTCCCTTCCTAGCTCCTCACAACCTCCTGAAAATACTTGAAAAGAGTTTTTTGTAATTTTTGATGTAATGATCCTTGTATCTTTTTGAAGTTTTAATGCAAGTGACTTTTGGCTTTAGATATCTTTGCTTGCGTCTTTATTCATAGAACTCGGTCCCTTAACAGATCTTTTAAACACTTAGAAATGTCTAAATAATTCAAACTTTCAAAGTTTTGGCCCTTACTCAGAATTTCTTTAAAGAGCTCGGTCCCTTAGTGGGGACTTAAACACTTAGATTATTTCTTACATCTTCTGAAGTTATGGCCCTTGCTCGACCTTTCTTCAAAGAGTTCGGTCCCTATCTGAAGTTATGGCCCTTACTCAGCTCTTCTTCAGAGAGCTCGGTCCCTTAGTGGGGACTTGATCTTTCTTACCTCTTCTGAAGTTATGGCCCTTGCTCGGCTCTTCTTCAGAGAGCTCGGTCCCTTAGTGGGGACTTGAACACTTAGAAAATTCTTACCTCTTCTGAAGTTATGGCCCTTGCTCGGCTCTTCTTCAGAGAGTTCGGTCCCTTCATAGAGTTACTCATAGTCCCCTTGGGTATATAAAAGAGTTTCTCTACCACGCACCGACCTGCCAATCTTATTGGTCTCCAATCCATCCCTTTATCAACTTACATCGTCATGCCTAGCTGTGGGACTGGAATAGATCGGGTGGCTGCGCCTGATTTAAGTAGTTACTTCTATCAGGATTTTTTGCCTCTCTGCCTTAGCAGTAGGACGTATGTAAAAAGTAGAATACGCAGATGAATCTTCAAAAAATCTTTTATTAATAACTTCAATTATTGTCTAAACTTTTGACAAACACTTTACTCTCTTAAGGGGCACCCTTAAGTTCTCCGAAGGTATTTCGGAGTTCTATCTAAAAAAGGTACTTTTTAGAAATAGAACTTTCTCAAATTAGCAGTGTTCCAGGGGCGTGGCACAACTCTATGATCCATGGTCTCGAGCTCGTAGTAACCACTGCCCCCCACTCGGGTTACCCTGTATGGGCCTTCCCAGTTCGCTCCAAGCTTTCCATGTGTTGGGTCCCTAGCCGACCTCATCACTCGTCTGAGGACCAGATCCCCAAGTGCGAAAGACCGAGGCATAACCTTCTTGTTGTAGGCTCGGGCCATTTGATGCCGATAAGAGGCCATTATAATAGCTGCTCGTTCTCTTTTTTCTTCTGCTAGATCAAGATCTCGGATGATAGTTTCGTCATTATTATTGCTCTGCACCAGCTCGGTTCTCAAGGTCGATAAGCCGATCTCTAAAGGAATTACTGCTTCCATTCCGTAAGCTAGGGAGAAGGGGGTTTCATCAGTGGAGCGCCGAGGTGTGGTACGGTACGTCCACAAAACACTAGGTAACTCCTCTACCCATCTCCCTTTGGCATCTTCTAACCTTTTCTTGACTCCATCCAAGATGGTCTTGTTGGAGATCTCTGTTTGCCCATTACTTTGAGGATAGGCTGGGGTGGAATAGTGATTCCGAATCCCATAGTGCTGACAGAAAGCCTTGAAGGGACTGCTATCGAACTGTGTGCCATTGTCGGAGATAAGTGTATGCGGGATTCCGTACCTGGTAATAATGTTTCTCCAAACAAATTTCCTTGTATCAGTGTCTCTGATGTTGGCTAGGGGCTCGGCTTCCACCCACTTGGTAAAATAGTCAGTGGCAACTAGAAGGTACTTCTTATTGTCAGGGGCCCGAGATAGAGGTCCCACTATGTCCAGCCCCCACTGCGCAAATGGCCATGGGCTCGCCAATGGAAGTAACTCCTGTGATGGTTTTCTTGGAATTGCCGAGAATTTCTGGCACTTTTCACACCGCTTAACAAACTGTTGGGCGTCTTTCTGCATGTATGGCCACCAAAAACCCTGGGAGATAGCTCGGTGAGCTAGAGATCTCCCCCCTGTATGAGCTCCACAACTTCCTTCATGAATTTCAGATAGGAAGTCCGGGACTATTTTCGGGTGCACACATTTCAAGTATGGGCCACCAAATAAGCGTCGATAAAGCTTGTCTTTTGGAGATAACCAATATCTAGCTGTTGTCAATCGTAGCTTATGACCCTCCTTCTTGTCTTTAGGTAAATCACTATTCTTTAGGTAAGCAATGATTGGATCCATCCAGCTTGGTTCGGTTTCGTTACATAAAACTTCGTCAAACTTGGTATACTGGATACTCGGCTCGGACTGGAACTCAATGGTGAGAGCTCTTTCAGTGTCCTGATCAATGGCAGAAGCCAATGAAGCTAGGGCATCGGCATGCGAATTTCTTGCTCTTCCGACCTGCTGGATCGAGTATTCCAGAATTTTGCTCAATTCTTTTTCGGCAATGGCATGATATGCCATCATTCTTTCATCCTTAGCCGCATACTCCCCTATTATCTGATTTACAACCAGTTGTGAATCGGAAAATATTTGAAGCTTTGGTGCCCCCAACTCGGCCGCGAGCCTCACTCCGACAATTAGGGCCTCATATTCGGCTTCGTTATTTGACGCGTGGAAGCCGAGTCTAATGGATTTTTCTAGGAACGACCATCCGGACTTACTAGAATGAGGCCAATTCCTGCGCCCTTTTGGTTAGAAGTCCCATCGACAGATAAGGTCCATTTGCCCCCGAGCTCCAGCATCTGATTGTCATCTGCCTTGTCGTTTGGTTCTGAGTTATTTTTGGGTTGGAATTCCGCAATAAAGTCAGCCACTACATGTCCTTTGATTTCCTTCCTTGGTTCAAATACAATGTCGAACTCCCCGAGCTCGACTGCCCACTTAGCAACGCGTCCAGATAGGTCGGCTTTTTGAAAAATGGACTTCAACGGCTGGTCGGTGAGCACGGTGATTTGATGTCCCTGGAAATAGTGTATGAGCTTCCTGGCTGAATTAATTAGTGCGAAGGCGAGCTTTTCCAATGGTGTGTACCTTGATTCTGCGTCTAGGAGCATTTTGCTAACATAATAAATAGGCCTTAATCTTTCACGGTTGTTTCTCATCAGCGCTCCACTCACAACGTTTTCAGATACTACTAGGTAGAGGAACAGACTTTCTTCGGGCAACGGTGTTGATAGGATCGGTGGTGAGGCCAAGTATGCCTTAAGATTTAGAAACGCTTCTTCACACTCCTGACTCCAAAGTGTTCCCTTCCTTCCCTTGATAGACTGAAAAAACGGTCTACACTTATCAGAGGCTCGGGATATGAATTTGCCGAGCGCAGCCGCCATCCCTGTAAGTCTTTGTACTTCCTTCACGGTCCGAGGTGATTGTAATTCTTCAATAGCTTTGACCTGATCAGGGTTTACCTCTATACCTCTGTGTGTAACCAGGAAACCAAGGAACTTTCCCGAGCCCACCCCAAAGGCACATTTTGAGGCATTTAACTTCATTTTAAATCTTCGAAGAACATCAAAAGTACCTTTCAGGTCGGCACAATGATTGATGGCCCTTCGACTCTTCACCACCATGTCATCTATGTAGACTTCTATGGTGTTGCCTATCATGTGCGAGAACATCTTTGTTACCAACCTTTGGTATGTCGCTCCAGCATTCTTTAACCCGAAGGGCATCACTTTGTAACAGTATGTCCCTTCAGGAGTTATGAAGGCAGTCTTTTCTTGATCTTCTTCGGCAAGGGGGATTTGGTGATACCCTCTATAGGCATTTAAGAAGCTCATTTGCTCGTGCCCGGCAGTTGCATCAACCAGCTGATCTATTTTAGGCAGAGAGAAACTTTCCTTCGGGCAGGCTTTGTTGAGGTCAGTGAAGTCCACACAGACTCTCCATTTCCCATTTTTCTTGCTCACTACCATTGTGTTCGACAACCAAGTCGGATATTGCACTTCTTTGATGGTTTGAGACTTAAGTAATCGAGTCACTTCCTCTTTTACCGCTTCTTGATGTTGAGGTGCCGACCTTCTTAACTTTTGCTTCACTGGCTTGAAGCTCGGGTCAACATTTAGTCGGTGACATGCAACCTCGGACGATACGCCGGGCATTTCACTGGTGCTTCATGCGAAGACGTCGGCATATTCTATAAGCAGGGAGACAAGTTCCTTTTGCTGTTTGGGGCCAAGAGATGCTCCTGGTAAGAAGTACTTGCCCGGATCACCATCTTTATCTAAAGGTACTTTAGATAGTACTTCAATTGTTCGGTCTGTAGCTTCCTTTTCAGTGCCTAAAGGTATTTTAAGACTTTCCTTGTTAGCTCGGTCGTATGAAACTGCCGAGCTGTTGATCATTGATTGCTATTTTTCCCCCTCTGCAATTGATCTTTTTTCTCCAACTTCTAATTCATTTTTTGTTTTGACTGAGGCCAGTAAGCAAGTCCTGGAGCTGACCGGGTCTCCTCTGATGTTCACTATTCCTTCCGAGGAAGGGAATCTTAGCATTTGGAGGTATGTTGATGGTACCGCCTTCATCTCATGTAACCACGACCGCCCCATTATTGCGTTATAAGCTGAGACCGTATCAACTACCAAGAATTCGGTCATGACACCGATTGGTCCCGTCTTCACTGGCAGCGTGATTTTTCCTCTAGGAAGAACTTTTTTTCCACTAAAACCAATTAATGGAGTGTTGGATGGCTTGAGATCCTCCCTCATGAGTCCGAGTTTGTCAAAAAGGTCAATGTACATAATCTCAGACGAACTTCCTGGATTGATCAAAACCCTCCTTACATCGAAGTTGGCTATCCGAAGTGTTACCACCAAAGCATCGTTGTGCGGTTGATGAATCCCGTCCAAATCCTGCTCAGTGAAGCAAATGGAGTCAGTTGATTCTTCCACCTTCAGCCTTTTGCTTCTTATCTCCGGAGTTAGTCGAAGCTGATAGACTTCTCTTTCCTTCGCAGCTTTCTGAATGTACGCCCTAGCAGCGTTGTTTGTCGACATCTGTGGATTCGTCGCAGCGTGGATCACATCTATTATCCCTGCTGGTGTGGTCTTATCTCCCTTGGGTTCGGATCTTCCTCCGTTTGGACTGGCCTCACCCTCAATGAACTCGGAGAGATGCCCTTCTCGGACCAATTCCTCCAAATGCTGCTTCAGTGTTCGGCAATTTTTTGTCATATGACCGACATCCCGATGATATGAACATCTAAAGTTAGGATTCCGTTTCGAAGGGTCCCCTATTAACTTGTTGGGCCATTTGAAAAATGGCTTTCCTTTGATCTGGCCCAATATCTTGTATATGGGCTCTTTGAATAGTGTGTTTACTCCAAGGAAGGGAGATTTCGTGAGGAACCCTTCCTTTTCGTTCTTTCTCCCTAACTCTCTGTTCGGCTCGACCTGTTTCTCCCTTCCGAACTGCCTTCTGTTATGTTGATCCCTTACCACGTCTCTGGACAAGTCATCGTCGACTTTAGCATACTTCTCGATTCTGGCCATTAACTCTTCCAAGTCTGCGGTCGGCCTCCTTGATAAGGATTGGTACAGAGAGTTCTCCTTCGGCAACCCGATCTTGAAGGATGCTACTTCAATTTCAGGGTTGCAACCTTCTACCTCATTCATCGTCTCCCAATAGCGATGAGCGTACTCGCGCAAAGTCTGGTTGTTTCGTTTCTTTAACGTCAACAGAGCACCGACATCCTTAGGTTGTTTGCTACTCGTTATGAACCGAGCAGTGAATTGCTCAGCTAACTGCGACCATCCGTCAATCGACTCCCTCGGCAAGCTGTCGAACCACTTCATGGTCGACTCTCCAAGGTTGCTAGGAAAGATCGTGCAGAGCAGAGGTTCGTTCCTCCGATGTATGGTCATCAGCTGTCTGAAATGTCTGATGTGGGAAGATGGGTCGGTCTTTCCATCGTAAAGTTTGAAGTTCGGAACGGTGAACTTACTCGGGATACGCCCCCTTTCAATCCATAAGGCAAAAGGGGACGAATCCGAATCGTCTCCATACTCCCCGGTCGCTCTTCTGCCTATATCCCTAACCGACCTCTGCTCTGACTTCTTCAAACGATTGTCTAATTCTTCCGTGATGTACTGCTTCCAGGAGTCCTCCTTTGGAACCCGAGGTTTTTTCTGCTGGTACTTGTCAGTTTTGGTTTTTTTGAATCTGTCAAATTTCTTCTCGGGACTTTCTCGTCGGCTTTTCCTCTCACACTTCTCTTTTCTAGTCAGCTCCTTCAATTTGGCTTTCAACTCTTCGTTTTCCTTAAGCAGATCTTTCTCCCTTAAATAAGATTTCTTGAACAACTTGTCATGAGCATCCAGTCGGTCCTGCATAGACTGGACCAACTTTATCATAGAGTGATTTTCCCCCTCGGCACGGAGGGATTCACCACGATTTCCAACTTGCTGGTTTGGATTCTTGGAAGGTCTGAAGCTTGCTGAGGATACCTCGTCATCCTCAAGGGGCTTAGTAGGGCTTCCGTGGACATGCAATCTGATGTTGCCATCGGACGGAAGTGACACCGGATCGGAATTACCCAAGGCAAGACTGCCTATAGGTGATCCAATGGCACTCCTGAGTCTTGACATAGTAGCTTTTTGTTCTGTTTAAAGATTTTTCCCACAGACGGCGCCAAAATGTAAGAGGCAAAAAATGAGAATACCTCATACTGGAACGATGGATTGATACTTCTGGTAGTGTTTTCTGAACTTGGCTTCCCAATATCTCTCCTGCAAAACGAACAAACTACCCAAGATCGAAGTGCTTCGATCGAAGGCACTCCGATGCTTAAGTCAGTAATGGAATTGAATAAGATGCAAAAAGACTGGGAGAGTTCAGCGTACCTTTCACCTAGGCTCTTTGTTCATTTTATAGGCCCCTAGGCACTAGGGTTTCCATGTTCTTCTCCGTTCAAGGTGGCACACATTCCTTCAATTCAGTGTTTCAGTTTGAGAAGTTGCTAATATCTCTCTAGCAATTCCTTTAATGTCGTTGATTCGTTTACCAAGAATGCCCAAGGTAAAGACATATCCTTATCTTTCCCTTTATTTCATCAAACAACTCGGTCATGATATGAGCCGAACCCTATCGATGCTTAATGGGAGTATTGAGGATATTGGTTCGGTATGTGATGATCTCTTTCATTATTTGCCAAGCTCGTTGTCCAGTTCGGCTAAGGTAACCAACCGAGAAAACCAAACTCTGTCCATACTGTATTCATATGAACGTTTTGGTAAGAACCGATCTTCTTTATTGCCAGCCGAACTTACTGATCAGTTCAGCTAGGTCTATGGACTAAGTGATCGATGTCCTCTTCACGTGCCTTGTCTTGTCACCCTCACGTGAGATCATTTAATGACATGACACGTGTAATAAAGGGAGCCACCCCCTTCAAATTTCATTATATTGTTTGAAAGAAAGTAAAGTCATAAGAATTTTTTTGTAATTGTCTAAATTACTCTTAATTATATTAAATCGGTCTAAAAAAGAAAAAAAATATGTAATTACAATTGAAAGTTAAAAAATTTTAAAAAAATGGCTCGAAACCTAATTCTAAGACAGTCACCAAAACTAAGGTCTTTGGGCCAAATTATGTGATTAATTAAATTCATACCAAATTTTTTTTAAATTAATAACCAATAAAATATTTTAAGATAAATAAGGGTAAAATGGGAAGTTAGTTATAGATCACAATTTTCTTGCATTTCCTTGTATTTTTTACAAGAAAAAAAAGTTAGTTATTTGTGAGAAAATTCAAGAATGAAAGAAAATTATTTTTTCTATCATTTTCATTTTCATGCTAACCAAATACATGAAAATTTTAAAAAATTTCTTTTTCTTGCATTTTCTACCATTCTTCAGCTAAACAAACAAACCGCTAGGTATATTTAGTGGGCAAGGTAATTCCCCCAAGCAAAAACTCAATAAATTCCTCTATATGAATCTAGAAAGGACACATTCATTGAATCTAGACAACATATTTGAGAGGATTTTAAACCACTGTATGAAATTAGGAAGGACAAATTCATTGAATCTAGACAACATATTTGAGAGGATTTTAAACCACTATATGAAATTAGGAAGGACAAATTCATTGAATCTAGACAACATATCCATAATGAATAACTCAATTTTATTCAATGATACATTGTCTATCATGAATTTAAGCAAGAGTAAAGTTAAAAAATTTATTTAAGGTGGACACTTTAATTAGCCACTCTAATTTTTTTCCTCTTAACAATTCGCACTATATAATATATTTATATTTATTATATAATATTGATACATGAAGTCCATTTAACATTAAAAAAAAGCCAAAAAAATAATGTATATTGTATATGTATAAAAATTGACTAATTATCAACATTATATTCTGATCAAACAAAAAAATCAACATTATAAAAAAGTGGGGTTAATTGTCATTTTTGTACTTAAAAATTATCAATTATTTATTAACAATCTATTAAATTTATTCAATAAACGATGTTTCAGAGATATTATAATAGTAAAACTACTAAACTAATATTTAAGGGCTAAACATAGTAAAAATAATTGAAAATCGATTAACACATAATAATGACTATAATCAAAACTCGAATAGAAATAGAGACGATTTCTCGTAAAAAAAATAAAAGTCAAATGAAGGTCAATTGCAAGAATTTTTACTTGCAAAAATTCATAAATAATAAAATTATGTTCATCTGGAGAAAGCCTTAATACAATAAAAAGACTAAACAATTAAAATAAGAAAATTATAGGGTGGGCACAAAAAGGAACGAAATCAAATGGGGGGCTAAGGGGCCATGGCCCCTCTCAAATTTTCAAAAATACTTTTGACCTTTTTAGGTTTCAAATTTTTTTTAATATCTCCTCTTAAATTTTTATAATATTTTTATATGTCTATTGTATTCAAATAAATTAAATAGCTTTTAATAACCAAATGGTTAATATTAATCAAATGGATGAGTGCTTCTTTATGGGCAAAGACATTTGCCAAAAATATTTTTATGATAAAAAAAAGAAAGAAAGTTGCTTATATGATAAACAATGCGCTAACAATTAATTTATCAAAACTATCGTGTAAAACTAGTATTTAAGATAATTTATTCGTAATTACTACATCATGTCATAAGTAAAAGAATAAGTGGATTTTGACATTGTCACATATTAATTTTTATGATTATAAGTACAAATATGTTTTTAGATATTATGATCCAAACTAATATTCTTTTGATATATATATATATATATCTTAGAGAGGGAGATTTGAACTCTTGATCTCAAGAAAGTAAAGCCTTTACAAGCAAAGGGTACCATTTGACCAAAGATCTGTTAGTCAATTTTCTTATGATATAATATAACAATTGATTTTGATAAATTTTACACAACTAACAATAACATGATTAATCTCATGAATAAAAGATTTAATTGTGTCATTGTTCTTATTTGGCTCCCCACACATTCAAATTTTGGTTCCGTCTCTGGGCACAACTAAAAAATATATGTATAATTTTTAGAATATATAAGATTTTTAAAAAAAATTTGAGGCCTCACTCCTGTGTAACTCCGCCCATGAATTCAAGTGGTATCATTATTTATAAGAGGGTCCTTCAATTAAACATATAGACTTGACAATTGTATCGGGATGTGCTAATTCACATCAAGTCTTAGAGCATCTTCAACAAAGTTTTGTATTTTAGCTATTTAAAAATATTTTTTTTTTTATTTTAGCTACTTATTTTTTCAATATACACTTCAACAAATTTTTTATATTTTAACTACTTATTTAAATATTATTTCACATATTTTGTACTTTTATTGGGACCGTTAAAGGGGAAGTGAGAGAGAATGGAGGGAAAGACATAGAGTGAACAAAAGAGGTGAGAAAGGACATGAGGAGAGGGAAAAATCATAAAATATTTATATAAATTGCTATGATAATGCTCTATATTTAGAGTATCTGAACATATTATGTTTGAGTATAATTTTTGTTTTTTGTTAGCTAAATTTTAGCTATTTTAAAATTTTACATGTTTTGTTGGAGATGCCCTTAATAGGTTTATGTAAAAAATTGCCCAACCCATATACAACTCGTTTATTAAATGGGTGAAAATCACAAAATCAAATAAGGTTCGTTTAGTAAAAGGGTTACATGACACGACTTGTGTTATCAGATAATTCTATAACACAATTTTTTTTAATTAAAAGTCCTAATTTTGCAACAAATTGGGTCATCTATTAAACTAGTAATTGGTGGTAAAGCGGATAATCGAGTGATAAATGAGTTAAAGTACTCCACCCAAATGCGACTCGTTTATTACCCGAATTAGGCGGGTTCACCTATTTACCACCAAAATCCGTTAAAATCAAACCCAAAATCACTAATTTCGTGTCAATTCGTATTAAGTAATTAGATCGTCTTGAATTTTGCCAGGCTTATATATAGATGAATGATCTGCTATTGATTAAAATTAGTTAAAAATGTAATGAGATCCGTGAAAATGGTTTCCCTGAAACTAGTTACCGGTAGAATTCTGTTATCTAAAAATTGTAAATTGGTCATGGAAAGGTGTTTTGGCCTAGGTAACATTATAACACCCAGTTTTTTTTTTTTTTTTTGGCATCTGCTCATAAATCAATTTTAGTCATAAATTCTCGTTTAAGTTACCAGTAATTATTAATCACAAAAAATAATAACATAAAAAAATTCATACATGTCACATTTTGATTAGATAAAAATAGAGATACATCATAGTACTATGAGTAATCTGTGTCTGAAAGCATGATGCAACATAAGTGAGAAGTGATGGATTTGGGACGAAAAAAATTTCAAATGGTTTTAAAGAGGATGTTGGTGACATTTGATGAGTTTATTTGAGATCGTCGAATAACTTATTGAAGTCTATCATATTTTATATTATAGATAGTTTTGGTATGGCATCGCTATATACAAGTTTTTTTTTTATAGAATTTTGTACAAAATTTTGATGTCATTTATAATATTTTTGAGGGTTTTGTAATTGATCCTAAAAAATTATCTTTGATTCTATCATTTTAAGATCGATTCAACATTGTTAAGATTATTCTCAAATCACAAAAAAGAGTTGTAACTTAAACCGTAAAAATTCTAACGTACCTGAAAAACTTGTATTTTAGTTTATAAAAATTGAAAACTTCGATACAATATCCTTTTCAGTCAAATTGATCAAAGTTGTTACTGTCTTACCCATTAATCCAAATGCTATGTTATATTTCAAAATCCCAATTGATGTGTCTCGTTAACAAGCAGTAAATATTAATAATTGCCCCTTTATATCTTTAGGAGTTGTCTAATGATGGTCCTTTTGGTAGGTTAAATAGAGAAATAGAAGGATAGAAAATAGGAGTGATATAATTTTTATCCTTCAAGAGATGAATAATTTCTTTTCTCGTTTGTGTTTGGTAAGATAGATAGAAAGTAGGAAAAATTATTTGTATTTAATAAGATGGAAAAAATATTTTTTATTATTTTTTTAAAAAAATATAAATACAAATTTTATCATATATATATATATATATATATGTGAAATTAATTTATACATAATAAGTAATTGATAAATATGATATATGTATATATCAAAATATATATAGATAAATAACATACATTTTAACACATATAATTAACTTTTCATCAACTTTTCCTTCAAATTTTGGAGAGATTGATTTCAGTGAGTTGGAAGGAAAGCTCACCCATCAACTTTTTCATCATTCCTATTTTCCTTCCACTTTTGCATTCTTCATATTTTATTTCCTTACTAAACATGATGTTTTATCTATCCCTCCAATTTTTCATTTTTCTAGCTTTCCATCATTCCATTTTTTAATCGTACCAAACAAAAAATAAAATACCAAAAAACAAAATTTTGGTACCATACTGGAATTTACTGTATTTGTGAATATTTTTATCACTGTTGTGAGTGTTTTTACTATTGTTATGGTACCGAAAAAAGTGATAAATTTTTTTACCACAATAATAGTAAAAAAAAACCCACAAAAGTGGTAAATCATCTAAAAAAATAATAATTTTTTTTGTATCGAAGAAAAATGGTAAAAATAGTTATCACAACAGTAGTAAAATAATAAATTTTTTAGTTATAAAATAATTCACAAAAATTATAAAAATATTTTTTAATATTATAAATTTTGGAGGTATGATACTAAATTTTTTTTTGTCAGCGTCGCAGTCAAATCCATGTATTTATGGTGATAGATAGTGTCATATCGGTTGGTGTTGGTGAGAAAAATTTGATGAAAAAGTTTTGTGTAATTAATATTATTGTTGAAGGAGGGCTAGGCTTTTCTGGGCAGGCACCGTCCTCTTACATAATGTCTCTGGACTCTATTGTATTTAGACAGATGGTAGGGTGGAATTAAACCATCCTAGATGGGGTTGACACCCCCCTCACGTGCAACCTAGTATGTCCAAATTCAGTCCTCCTCCTCCTCTTTTAGTCACCCACTGCGAAGCTCAGCAGAAAGAAGCCACAAGGAAAAGAAAAGGGTTCTTTCAGCCCTCCCCAGTTATGCCTGCAGTTAGGCTGATTCTTGGATGCCACCCATTTTGCTTTTGGGACTTGTATGCTTTCCTTGACACATTGTCCTAGTAGTTTTGTTTTGGTGTGTGTTTTTGGCTTTTTTTTTTTTTTCTCTCTTTTTAGGGGAGAGAGAGAATAGTAGAGAACTTACTCAAGCAGTAAAGGTACTAGAAGCGAGCTCGAACTACCAAGTAAGCGCGAGTGGATTCATTGCTCACCCGAACCCGATTCCTCTTGCTCGTAGTATATGAGACAAGTGAAGGGAAGCTAAGAGAAAGCCAAGCAAGCCCAATTCGAATTTAGTTTTATTGAGTTCGGATAGTAAATAGGTAAAATTTTTAGACCAGTTAATTAAATGTGTCCATATTTATATATTGTCTGTTATCAACCTTGAACATATACACAATTATAAATGGAGAAAGTTGGGTTGAGTAAATTTTCAAACAATACGAATCTTACACAACTACATCCATTGATAGCGCTGATGAAGTTTGCAACTACATCTATAATATAAAACAAGACAGACTTCAATAAATTCATCCGAATGTTTCAAATAGACTCATCTAACGGCCACCAACATCCGTCTCAAAATCATTCACATTGCACCGTCCCTTTCAAACACGGGTTACCCCTAATATCAAATAAAGATCGATCCCAATATTATAATATCGAACATAAACAACCTAATGTATAACCTAGAAAGGGTTATCATAGTGGAACCTACCCATGAGTGAGAGTTAGACGGTCTAAACTCTAGTCACCATGTTTGAAACTTTGAATGTGGAGGCGAGTCAAATTGTGCTTTGGTGTAGAATGTAGATATTTCTTTTACCTACTTTCGAAAGAATAAAAAGAGGAGAAATACAATAAGGAAAGAAACTAAGGAGGAATACATAAATTTCATTCTCAGTCTAGATATTTTTTTTATTTCGTTGAACACTCCTCAGTCTTTATTAGTTAGCTCACAATGGAAGAAAATTTTCATCATAGATTGTTGTCTTCTTGTAGCATAAGTAAAAGTCAGCAGTTTATTTTGAATTCTTCATAGTTGATTTAGGTGAACCCATTTTCTGTTAGGATGGATTTTGTACATATCTGTTAGAATTCTTCTTAAATTGTTATTAAATATTAAGTCATAAATCTTTTTGAATACACTAAATGAAATACTTAAACATTAGGTGTTTTGAAAAGTTAAAGGCTAGCAATAATTTTTTTTGAAAATATATGGGTGACAGTGGAAATTTTTAAAATTTGGGGGGGGGGCATGGCACCCCTAGGCCTACTCTTAGTTCCGTCCCCAGTGGCGAGCAGGGAGCCAAGGTCTTTGCTGGAACTCGCCTTATCAAGCTACAGAGCTCACGTGTTCAGTTCGTGCTAATTTTACCATCGTCAGATTTGAATGTTTCTCGATTTTAAAATTCTTAAATTTAGTTAAGTTTAATTATCTATTGTTAAAATTTTTGAATCTCATGAATTATCAACGTGACCTTTAAAACTCACTAGTGGGACTCTAATAGTTTGTAGGTTCGAACTCCGTTATCACATCAGCTCCCCTAATACATTTGATATTTAGTATATGACCCCTACATATTTTAAACCGTATTATATCTCATTCTAGAATGGCCCTATTGTCTGAAAGCCTTGGCTACTTGTTCAAAAAAAAGAAAGCCTTGGCTACAAGTAGATATTACACATCGTAATTAGGGGTGTCAATTTCATCTATTGACAAGAACACAATCGGAATTCAACACGACATGAACACGATACGAATTGAAAATGATATAATTCAATTTAAGGTTAGATATGTGTAATATGAGTTGTTTTATAATTCAATATTTTTTTATTGACACTAACACGATACGAATTGAAAATGACACGACACAAATGACATTCGTAATTGCAATGGGTAGTATCAAAGGTTAGCATGAAGACTTGGGTATAGGAAAGCAATAAATATCTAATTCCTATGTTGGATGAGCCAATAGATATCTTAGAGAGACGGATATGACTTTCCGTGGGATTGAAATAACCAAATAATATCTTAAGAAATTATACATATCTAGTATATATATGAACGAAAATAGTCTCTCTCGATGTAAGATAAGACTACATAACGATTGAAGACTTCTGCACCGGATCACACATCAGGTGCACCATACTACCCATTTAATTTAGTTTTTGGGTACCGACCTTGATGATCAGATTGAAAACCCATATTAAGAAGACCAAAGGGTCAGAGAAGAAAACCTATACTTGCTAAAAACCATTCAAGCACACCATGCCAGCCTGCTCTCCTTCCCTCTGAATTTAGAATGTGCAGTGGGACTCAAAGTAATCATATATTTTGTTAGGTCCAACGAATTTAATAGTGGATGATTGAACTTGATAAAACATGGAGAAATTGCACATTAAGATGTAGTATTCGGATTCCTCTGGTTTGGTAGCCTTGATGCAATAGGAGTCACATATAGACCTAGGGGTCATGACCTAGATCACATAGAGCGGAAGCAGAGGCAAAGGCGGGAGCGAGAGGGGAGTGGGAGCGCAAAAACAACAAAATTCAAAAATATTTGAGAGCAGAAGCGTTGAGAGCGTCATATTATATGCATTAAGACAAACATTTAATTATAAAAGTTAATAAAAATTAAATTTCATGCACAATTATGTGGGAAACTATCTAATTTGTTAATGTATATTGATTATAGTTCCTAAAATAGCAATTATAGGTTATAAATTATAAATATCATTTTTGTTTGATATGTACTTTTATGTATGAGTCAATACTTTTAAAAAAAAAATTTAAATAATAATGAATAAACATATAAGTAAGTAAGAGCACGAATTTACGAATTGGCTCTCAAAACGTGAATTCGCGTGCGAAGCGGGGGAGTGTCGACTGTTTTGAAGGATTTTGGAATTCGATTTTGACCCTTCCATTGTTGTCATTTTAGAAAATGATTGAGTTGGCTCCCTTAAAATACGGATATTCATTTTTTTCACCCTCTTCATCCTATACTATGTTTATTCTTATTTTGATTTGACCCCTCAATTTAAAATTTCTGGCTTCTCCTCCGACTTCATCATATACTGTATGGGTCTCATTGGATCTCCAACCATGTCCAACGCAAAGAGTGCAACCAATGAAGCAGTCCTATTATCCCAAAGCCTTGTCTACCAGTAGATACATGTGATACTATCAATGGTTGGCATGCAACCTTGGGTACATGTATTGTCTATTATTACATATTCTATTATGGTTAGAACAAGTGAGTAATCCCGACTGAGAAAAAGCAAAAACAAAAAATGTGAAAATGAACAATACTTCAAAATAAAAAATAAAAAAATTCCTTAAAAAGACAAAAAAAAAAACAAACAATAAAAGTACTTTAAAAAAGTGTCATAAAATGGTACGTAAAGTATCTAAAAGTAATACTAATTAGGGGTGTTCAAATTTTCGATTGACCGTAATTTTTTACCCTAACCGATCCTACCATACCCTACTAAACGGCTAGCCGCAAAAATTGGGTAGGAATGCAGAAGAATTTTTGGTCTTCCGATTAAATCGGGTAGGAATGCGGAATACCCATCAATTTCCACATTCCTACCCTACCCTACCTGCATTTATTAATTAATTAATTTATATATATATAAACTAAAAAAACCCTACTATATAAATGTATATATAGTTGTTTTAGGTTTTAGTGTTATTGATTTATTGTGTTGTTAAATTAGTGCATGTTATTTAATTAAATTGTTAAAATGATCCAAAAATTAATAGCTACAAAAGTGTTTACCCGACTTTCTACCTGATTAATCGGGTAGGAAGTCGGGTAAGAATACCACACCTGATCGGGTAGGGTAGGGTAGGCAAAAAAAAAATTCTTCTGCAAAGTATCGGGTAGGAAGACGGAATAATATATTTCCTACCTGTAGGGTATGGTGAACACCCCTAATGCTAATTATATGTTTAAACAAATCTTCATTTTGTAATCAATATAAAGGTGGAACATATGAGCAAAGACACTTGTGTTTCTTTTGAGTTTTTAGGTACTTAGCTAGATGATAAGATTGCCACAACATAATAGGAAGACCAAATGAAATCTATCGTTACTAGAAGAACCCCCCCCCCCCCCCCCCCCCCCCCCCCCCCCCCCTCAACCATTACCTGCAATGAAGAAGAAAAAAAATTCTTCCTTATTTATTATATAGGAGGTTATGATCATGTTCCATGTACATCCCTTACTTCATTTGGATAGATAGAATTTCTTATTATGCCTTCTGAGATTAGCCACTTCAAAATAATGTACGGTTGTCTACCACTTATTTCTCACAAATCCAATTATAAACATGAGTTTTGTGACGGCATAAGATAATTTTCTTATGTAATTGTTGCTCCAAAATATGCTAGGATCGATGAAAATCTCTCAATCGACAGATAGTTTTCAGGCGATTGTCTGAAATGGATTCAAATGTCTTGTTTCAGAACTTTCTTGGATGAAAGCACTGAAGAATCTTACTGAGCAAATGTGAAAATAAAACAAAGAACTAATAAAATGAAATTCTTTTATTAATCCAATCGAAAGAGTTTTGGTTACAAAAGACTGAATGAAATAACATTGATTACAGCGTTAACTACTCCTAAATTAACTTAAAACTACTCCTAATGATGCCTAGATCGTGGGTATTTTGGGAGTTTGGACATGCATTTTCTTTTTTATTGAATGTCTTTTTTTATAGCCATCTTTTTCGACGGTTTTGTTTCTATCAAAAGTTACTTAATGATAACTCTCAGTTAGTTACTTCATTCTTTTCAAATATGATTGCAACTGATCATTTCCTGTTTTTCTTCAAATTTTGCAATGTGGCTCGCCCTTAGCAAAAATCTCTGGATATCAAATGTCAATATATTGAATATTCCTGAAATTTTATATTTTAGACCTGAACAATAATTTATACATGAAACAAGAGTACTCAGGAACGGTTATCCTTTAGATGCATGACATGGGCTCTTATCTTGTGTTCATTTCCTTATCTTTATGTGAGGAGGAATGCTACAAAATTCAAATAAAATTCAAAAAATTATAACTCAAATACATATTATCACTTAGATAAATGGGTCTCATCAATTTTTTCAGTGGGATCCACTCATCTCACACTCATCCAAGGAATGATATGCATTTGAGTTTTAATTTTTAGGTTTCATTTGCAACCCAAATGTACATCTATAGAACTCACTCATCCAATGATTCCCCTTCATTTGGGATGCAAATTTGGGTTACATAGTATTTTCCTTTAATTATTCATGCTTAAATTGAAGGGATAGGCTGGCTGGCCCTTGAAATTTCGAAGCGACATGCTTTGATTTGAATAATATGAACACAACATAGGTTTGATAATATTTATATACTAGTTATTGCCTGTGCCTGAAGGCACAGAGTAATAAAAAATGATAAACAATAAACATATTGTATTCATATCCAAAATCAAATCACAAACATAGAAGAGAGATAAATGAATTTAAGCATCAGTTGTAGTGGGGGTGAGAGGTGGTGGTGGTAGGAGACGGTGATGGTTGTGGTAGGTAGCAATGACCGTGGTGGTCGTGGCGGCGACAATTGGGGCGACGGCGGCTGTGGTGGTGGTGGTGGCGGCAACGACTGTGGCGACGGCGGTGGTGGTGGTGGTAGCGGCAGTGGTGATGGTGGTGGCGGCGGTGCTGATGTTGGTGGTGGTGGGGGTGGTGGTGGTAGAGATAGTGGTCGGGCAGTTTCAAACACTATTATTTTTTTTAAAGTACTTATGAGAAATAATTTTTAGAAGTACTTTTAAAAAATCACTTCAAACACACCCTTAGTGGTCTATTTTTTCTATTAAATTTAGGGTGTTAATATTAACGGTTAGATTAACTTTAAAGTAAAATTTAAAGCGATCTGAACCGCGAAAAGCAAAAGTCATTTTGTTTATCTTTTGAAATTTGAATTGTAAGCTACTTTATTATATAGATACTTGGCAAAAATTGGTTGACCAAGAACTATACATGTGATGGATCTATTGTTATCAAATTCATAATAAATATACCTTATGTGCATTCAAATAAATAATAATAATAATAAATAAATAAATAAAAGCATTAGAAAGCACGAGGACCTCTTACCACATAAGTTTATTGCATGTGGCTAGCTGTTTAAATCATCAGAAGCTATGATCTGATTAGATGTGCTTAGGGCTATTAAACAAAACGAATCGTTCGGGTTTAGTTTTACACGAGCGGAATATGAACATTATTTTAGTTCGTTTAAAATACGAATTAAACTCGAATGACTCATCGGTGGTATATACGTCAATATCATAGGGTTCGTTTATTTAGCGAGAGAATGATAGAAAATACAAGAAAGATAATTTTTTTAAAATTTTCATGTGTTTGATTAGCATGAAAAGGAAAATGATGGAAAAAATAATTTTTCTTCATGCTTGAATTTTCTCACAAATAACCAATTTTTTTTTTATATAAAAAAACAAGAAAATACAATAAAGTTGTGATCTATAACTAACTTCCTATTTTACCCTTATTTTTCTTAAAATATTTTATTGGTTATTAATTCTAAAAAATTTTGGTATGAATTTGATTAATTATATAATTTGGCCTAAAGACCTTTGTATTGGTGATTGTCTTAAAATTAAGTTTCGAGCCATTTTTTTAAAATTTTTTAACTTTCAATTATAATTACATATTTTTTTTATTTTTTAGACCGATTTAATATAATTAAGGATAATTTAGACAATTATAAAAAATTTCTTATAACTTTTCTTTCTTTCAAACAATATAATGAATTTTTTTTTTAATTTTCCGGTAAATTTTTCATTCTAACCAAATACATGTATGAAAATATATTTTCTATCATTTTCTTTTCTTTCACTTCACTTTCTATCATTTTGACTTTCCATCATTTTTTTCTTCTTAACCCAACGAACCCATAGGATTACGGGATATTTTTCCCGAAAAACAAAAGAGAGCCTCAAAAAAATCGAGAACATCTTACCACATAAGTCATGACGATACGCATCGACCCTGGCCCAAACACAAATGACTCCTACGTTTTCGTCATAAGATTTCTAGTGTTAGCAACCAAACTCCCTTACAAGACTACCCATTTCCAGACCGACGACTTGGCCCAATAATAGTTGTGGGATTCCTAATAAACTGGCCCAAATTTGAACATAATCTCGAGACTAAGTTAAAACAAGCTTCAAGTTTTCAATTGATGCCTTTTTTTTTTTTTTTTTTCTAATCTTGACATAGGGTGCAACTGGTAGCCAGGTTTGACCTAAGTTGTTCGGCGGAGTTGACGGAGCTGTTGATTGAGCTCAATGAACAATGCCGAGCTATTGGCCTAATGAGCAGAGTTGACGAGTTGAACTAAATTTTCCTCCATCAATTCGGATTGAGGGAGTATACTAGGAGTGGACTCTAGTCTTCCTCGTCTATTTGTTAGGAGAATAATATTTGTTATTCCGGCCAAATGAAACTTTATCTGAAGCATCTAAGATTTGTGATTATCATTAATTTTCTATCATTATCACAATTTAGAAGGATAATCATGAGTGTTTGATGCAATTTTTTAGGAGAGCCCCACGTCAAATCATCAGACCTCGAATACCTTAAAAAAGAAATTAGAGATCAAAAGAAAAGTTTCGAAGGTCAACTCTTTGATACTTAAAAATAAAAAATTGACTAAAAAGAATGAAATATATTGTTGGGCCAAGAATGGCGCAAGAGGCCCTTGCTTAGGCCCCCAACTTTAAGAGTCCAAAGTCTAGTAATCCATAGTAACTTTAAAAAAAAATAACAAAAAAAAAAAAAGTCTCACGAGGAGAAACTCTCAATATCTTGAAAGGCCCCTTAAAAAGTTTTTAAAAAGATTATTAATATTATTTATCTCAATATAATTTAATATTATTATTATATGTATTATTTTATTAATTATTAATAGGATCTCATTTATAAATTTGGCCTTAGGCCCTGATTTCATTGGGCCGCCCCTAGAGTGGCGTGCTCTTGCAGTTCCTCTGGAGCTCTATTTTATAGGCACTATCCTTGTTCTTCTACTCTTCCAATCAGTTTCTCTCTCTCTCTCTCTCTGATATCTTAATGGAGGAAACTACCTGATTATTACTTCTGTGGTGGATTGAGATTGAGACTAATCTCTCTCTCTCTCTAAACGAGCTATAATTTTCAACCTCAGATTTCTGGTATTAGCAGCCAAACTCCCTCACAAGACTACCCTGGTCCAGACCAGGGCCGGCCCAACTATAGAAATAAAAAAGCTTGGGCATTAGGCCCCATAATTTTTGGTGAATAGTTGGCCCACTTTAGAATTTTAAATCCATGAAAATTATAAGTCCTACAAAAAAGTCTTAGTTAAAATTTAAGGCCAATCAAAAATTTTAATTTTAATAATTTTTTAAACTCATGATTCATCCCATAATAATAACAACCTAAAAAATCAAAATTTTATTAAAAAAAAAATTGATGGTATACTCAAAATTCAAGTCATAATTTACCCATCTATTCTTAACCACATCTCTCCTCTCTCTCTCTCTCTCTCTCTCTCTAAAGCCCCTCCTTCTCATTTTCATTCTCACTTACTCTCAGTTTATATCAATTTCAAATAAAGAATTTTTTTTAATTGTTTATTAAACTTAAAAAATAAAATTATTAAATGCTGATAGTTTTAAAAATTTTATCTTGATTTTGGATGTTTCTTAAAACATAACAATTTTTTTGACATTGATAGTTTAGATTTATTTTAAAAATAAAATATTTTAAAGAAGATTTTATAAATGAAAGAAAATACTCCAATTGAGACACTAAATTATATAAAAACATTAGATTTTTTTCTTTAAATGTATGCATTGCTTATAGAATATTATTATTAATTTTTTTAATAATTACTTCTACAAAAAAAAGCTTTTCAAAATTAAAATTGATAAAATCGTACTTAAAATCAACTATCACAAGAAAAAATAATTAGATTAGCGATATTATCAATGAAAAAAAATATGATAACAAAATTTAAATATAAAAACTCAATTATACTTTTACAACTCAAAAAATGAAAAGAATTAATTTTAATCAAAATTTTTAACACTAAAAATAATAAAGCCTCAAAATAAATTTCCGCTTTAAGCCTCAAATTGCCTTGAGCCGTCCCTGGTCCAGACAGGTGACTTGACCCAATAATAGTTGTGAGGTTACTAATAAATGGACCCGGGTTTGAACATCATCTTAGGACTAGTTAGAAAAGCTTCAATCATAAAATTGCTGCTCCTTTTTTTTTTTTTGCTTTTTAAATTTTCAAGTCTTCACATAGGCTGCAACTGGTAAACAAATTCTCTTATTGCCAAAAGTGCAGGACCACTGTCTTGCAGCACGAGTCATATTCCCGGAGGTTGGCAGTCCTAGCCGGAACAAGGTTAAAAGGTAAAACGAAGATATACGGTGCTCTTAATCTTTAGGTCGGAAAGAAAATGATGCAAATTGCATAGTTTTAGCCGTCCCGTTTAATGGTGAATGTGATGGAAATTCACACGACACCCCAATTTTACACACTACAAACTTGAACAGAATTTGCCTCATGCTCGAGGGATTACTGAATTTGCATACCTCCAACCAAGGCCGGCCCAACATGTATAAAAAAAAAGCATGGACTTTAGGCCTCAAATTTTTAGAAGGTCCCATAATTTTAGGTACATCACTAGCCCACAAAAAAAATTAAATCCATTAAATTTTAAACCCTATAAAAAAGCCCAAAAAAATTAAATATAATCAAAATTTTTATTGCAATAATTTGGGCCTATAATCCAATCAATAACATTAAAAAATTAAAAATTAAAAAAATTAAAAAAATACCCAAAAGTCAACTCATATTTACACTCACCCACCCTCTCTCTCTCTCTCTCTCTCTCTCCGGTAAAAAAAATAAAAAACAAAAACAAAAGTTGAAGTTAAACACTTTCTTTCTGTGGTAAAAAACAAAAATAAAAGTTGAAATCTCTTTCTCGAAAATATTAACACATCTTTTTTTTGTCTCCCTCTCACATAGAAAATTAAAAATATATTAATTTTTTAGAAAAATAATATTAAAAATAAAAAAACATTTATTTAATATTTTCGTTTTAGGCCTTAAATTAACGTGAGCGGCTACTGCTTCCAATCTCTATCTCCCTGATATCTTAAAGAAGTTAATTACCTGGTCTTGAAGTTGTATAAAAAACGACAAATAGATAACTGTCAAAGGTTGTTTAAAGTCATGGGAGTCATGAGAGGGGTGGATGGAGATTGGAGAGAGGAGACTAGTTTGATAAAGTCGTGTCAAAACTGTCACGCTAGGATGCCCCTTTCTCCTTCGCCTTCTGATTTTGACTGCATAAATTTAGGTAGGTCGAATTGTCATAATACATGCCGCAATAATGGAAGATGAAATAATTAGGGTGGTCTAATAATGCATCGATACCACACATGCATAATTTCCTCTTACAATAATGGTAAAATGGTAAAAAATGGGAGTGATATATTTTTTTATTCTATAAGGGAGGGATTATTATTTTTCTCTTTTATGTTTGGTAAGAGGCATGGAAAGTAGGAAGGGTTGATTTTTTTGTGTTTGGTAAAATAGAAAATGTTTTTTTTTTTAATTTTTTAATTTTTTAATTTTTTTTATAAAAAATATAAATACATATTTGACCATTATATCTATTTATGAAATTAATCTATACATATTATGTAATTGAAAAATATTATATAACATATATTTCAACACACATAATTAATTTTTCATCCACTTTTCCTCCCAATTTTGGAGAAATTGATTCATTCACTTTTTCATCCTTTCTACTTTTCTTTTTTATCAAACATGATATTTTATCTATTCTTCTAACTTTTTATCCTTCAATTTTTTTATCGTACCAAACGAATCATAAGAGACAAAACATTTAACGAAAAAGAGTAAAAGGTTTGAAACTTTGGGTATTGGATGTTGTTATACTCTTGCTTTGAAAAGTATTGCGCCAAAAACATGAAATTAAGGGTTGTGTTTAACAACAGAGAGCCCAGGATGTACTGGTATGAGGTTGAGACTATGGAGCTTTCGAAAGGTTTTCAACAAACCCTAATTGATAAATGTGCATGTGATAAACCTTCGATTGGTGTGATTCGTGAGTTTATTACTACGAGATGGCTACCTAAAGGGAATTTTTCGGTTGGTATTCTAGATCCCAGACATGTATTGATTAGGTTTGAACTATATGAAGATTATGTAAAAACCTGGTTAAAGGACGTGACCTATATTGAGGGCTTTCTATTCCGTTTTTTCAAATCGTTTCTGGAATTCTTGCCGGGAATTGAACCACCAGTGGTTCCGATTTGGGTGTCATTACCTGGTCTGCCAATTCACCTTTTTAATCGTGATAGTTTGTGAGATATTCTAAGTCCAATTGGGAAAATTCTGATGATAGATAATTCTACCTTACAATTGACTAGGCTGGGAGTGGCTAGGGCTTGTGTTGAGGTTAACCTATTGGCTGATAATCCTTCCAGATTTTGGTTGGATTTTGGGGGTACAAGTGGTCGATGGCAGAAAATGATATATGAAAAAGGAGTTAAATATTGTAAAAAGTGTTTGAAGCAGGGACATGTAGACTTTGAATGTAGAAGGAAGGTATTGGGGAAAGGAGACAAAGATGATGGTAAGGAAGGTGATGGTGTAAAGGGTAAAAAGTATGTTGCTACAGAGACTCAAAAAGAGATGTATGGGGGTAAGAATGATAGAGAATGGCAGATTGTGAAGGGGAAGAATGTTGTTTCTCGTAAGGGGATGCCAAATGTAAAAGAGAGCTCACCTGTACAGATAGATGGAAATTTGTTTACTCTACTCAGAGGGGATCATTCTGGAAAAGATGATAATGCTCAACAAAAGGAAAATGATAGCTCTGGTAATGAGGGAGATTTATCTAAGAAATCAAATGAACCAGAGGGGGACGCTGTGGAGTTGGTTAGTGTAGCTTCTGGTTTTAGTAATGAAGGGGTGGTGTTACCAGATCTGATTTCGGCTGGTGAGGGTGTGGTTTTTTTTGTTGATCCAATTCATGTTACAGAAGAAGTTATTGGTGATATTTTAGATGGAATTGCAGAGAAGGTTGTGGAGGAAGGAAATGTGTTTAATACAGACCATATGGTTGGAGGTGTTGTGTTTGAGGGAGTGCGGTTTGTTTCTTTGGGGCCAGTAAAGGATTCTTTGATACAAAATGTTGAGGTGGGTTCTCTAGATCCTCAATGGGGTCAGACTGGTTTGATAAATAGCACTCAGATTGTAACAGGAGCTTGGCCCCAGTGGGTGATTTGAATATGCGAGGTGGACAGGAAGATTTTCAAGAAGGTGTTTCTGGGAATGTGCGTGGAGGCAATGAACAGTGTGGTTTTAATAAGCTAATTTCTCCTTCTGAAGTTTCCTTTTATGTGGAGAGATTTGCTGCCAGAAGTGGTGCCTCTGTCACTCTTGATGATGAAAAAGGATTATTTAGAAATCAAGAACCTCCTGACAAGGGGTATTGTTCTGATACAGGAAGTACAATGAGAAGTAAAGAGATGATGCAAAGAGTGGTAGCAGATAGTGAGGATTCTGGTGACTCTGACTCAGTATCTATTGAATTCTCTTCTGCAGAGGTGGAAAATAGGATGAGGCTGGGGGGGGGGGGGGGGGAATAATCTATCTATTCTTCATGATTAATTTATTAACATGGGGGGTGGTATCTGGAGAGAGTTTGAATGGCTTTTCAGTTAGTCAAATGCTCAGGAAGATTAAGGGTTTTGTGTTAGGATGGATGTTTTTGATTGTCTGTTCGGATTGGCAGTTTCAGTTGATCCCTATTTGGGGTTTTTTTGTGAATGTTTGTCCACATTCTTTGGATTGATATTTGAATGGGTTACTTCTACAGTTTTTGGGATCGGTTGGTGTTTTGCAGATTTCTAAGTATTTAAAGAGGAGGATTGGAAGGGTGATTTTTTTCATTTCTGGAGTAGTATTGATTCTTACAGAGCTTTGTGTTTTTTGGTTTCTGTCTCAGATTGATGTCTTTATCCACTTAGAGATTCATTCTGATTTTGAGGGTGATTTAAGCTCTGTTTTGGTGAGAATGTTTGAATATATTGCTATTATTTTTCTGTCTGAGAGGAGAATTGAGTTTAGTGGTGGGTAAAATTACAAAATTTGCCTGAGAATCTTGTTTTGTTTTGTGGATTTTTCTTTGATACTTTTGATGGGGGAGAAGTAACTCTTATTGTCTCCTTTAGTTTTCTGGTTCGTATTTGATGTTTGTTTATGTCCATGATTAGTTTCTTGTCTTGGAATATGAGAGGTGCAAGCAAACTTGTCCAAAGAAGGAGATTAAAAAAGTTATTAAGGGTGTATAGGGTGTGTATGGCTGCGATTTTGGAACCAAAAATGGAGAAACAGAAATTACAAGGCCTTGCTTCTAGTGTTAGTATGAATAATTTTATGGTGAATGGTTTGGTAGAGAAATATATCTGGGTTTTGTGGGATGATAGGGTAAATGTTAAAGTTGTGGCTAAGCATGTGTAGGCGTTAACTGTTGAGGTTTCTTATATGGGCTCTGCTGCTGTTTTTATTTCTGTAGTTTATGCAAATTGTGAGCATGTGGTGAGGAGGGAATTGTGGTCTCATTTGTTGGACTTGGACTTGCCTCTATCTAGTCCATGGATGGTTATAGGGAATTTTAATGTTATTTTGCATTCTGAAGAGAGGTTGGGTGGTGCATTTCCATCGACTGTGTCTATGGGAGAATTTAATGATTTTGTGTATAATGCTAGGCAACTGGATGGGGGTTTTATGGGGAGTCGTTTCACGTGGTGTAATAATTGGCAGGGGAATGGGAGAATGTGGCAAAGGATTGACAGGGTGTTTTTGAATGCTGATTGGGGAAGGGTTCTAGGTAGAACATAAGTAATGCACTTGGCTCGTGGAAGGTCTAATCATTCTCCTTTATTGATTAAATTGCTTGATTCCTTTGAGCAAAAGATTTTGTACTTTAAATTCCAGGATATGTGGGTGGAAAATTCTGGTTTTTTGCCTTTGGTAAGAGAGAAACGGTCTATGTTTTATTCTCAGAATCCAATTGAGAATGTTTTCTTGAAGTTGAAGTATTTGAAGTTTCATTTGAAAAAGTGGAATAGGGAGGTCTTTGGTAATATCTTTGAAAATATAAAGGCTAAGGAAATGGAGTTGAGCTCTGCTGAGATCATGGCGGAGCAATGTAATTCTCCTGATAATATCCTTTTGCTTGAGAAAGTCCAAGGTGAGTTGGATGGCAAGTTGAGGCTAGAAGAGATTTATTGGAGACAAAAAGCTAACTTAAAATGGGCAGTGCATAGGGAGAAAAATACGAGTTTTTATCATACTATAGCCAAGGGCAAGGCTGTAAGAAACAGAATTTATAGAATCCAAAACAAAGCAGGAGAATGGGTGAATTCTAAGAAATTGATTGGGCAAGTTGCTGAAGAATTTTATTTTGAGTTGTATAGTTCAGAACCTCATCAAATTCAAGAAAATTTGTTTGTTGTTATTCCTTCCTTTATCAATGATGATCAGAATACTGAGCTTTTGAGGGAAGCGTCTTTGGAGGAGGTTAAAAGTGTGGTGTTTTCTATGTTAGCGCATAGTGCTCCAGGTGTAGATGGTTTGTTTGGAGGCTTCTTTCATGCTGCGTGGAGTGTGATTGCTGAGGATGTGGTAAAAGCAGTGAATTTTTTCCTGCAAGGGGGAAGTATGCCTAGGTCAGTGAATGTTACTTTGCTGGCCTTGATTCCTAAGAAAGTTAACCCCAGATCCTTCTCTGAATTTAGACCTATCAGTTTATGTAATTTCCTTTACAAAATTTTCACGAAGTTGTTATCTTCTAGACTGGCCAATTTTTTGCCTGAGTTGATCTTTGTGGAGCAGCATGGGTTTGTTAGTGGTAAAAATGGGGGTGAATGTGTGTCTATTGCTCAGCTGATGGTCAGTGACTTGAATAGAAAAGTGGAAGGTGGTAATTTGATTCTGAAATTAGATATGATAAAGGCATCCTTGAATGGGATTTTTTGTCGAAAGCTTTGGCTAGTTTTGGTTTTTCCCCTCTTTTTTGTAAAATTGTGGCTAATTGCTTGGGAAACCAATTTTTTTCTATTTGTGTCAATGGAGTAAGGAGGGATTTTTTTCTCATCCTCTAGGGGTTTAAGACAGGGAGATCCTATGTCTCCTTGTCTTTTTATTCTTGCAGAAGAGGTCCTCAGTAGGGGGTTGAGAAAGATTTTTCAGGATGGCTTGGTCAAGCATTTTCATATGGGGAGAGGTACTATGCTGGTGAGTCACTTATTGTTTGCTGATGATACTTTAATTTTTTTAAGGGGTGACAAGAGATCTTTGAATAATCTTTTGGTTTTTTTGAAAGAATATGAGGGATCTTTTGGGCAGAGGATTAGCTTGCAGAAAAGTTCTATGTTTTGCTCTAAATGGATCTCGGCTGCAAGGAAAAGTTCTTTATCTAGTATGGCTAATATTCCAGTTAAGAGTTGTCCTTTTATTTATCTGGGATGCCCAGTTTTTCAAGGTAGAATTAGAGTTCGATACTTTGAGGGGTTGATGTTGCAGTTTAGACAAAAGCTAGAGGGTTGGTACACTAAGCTTTTGTCGAATATGGGTAGGGTGTTGATGGTGCATTATATGTTATGTGTTGTGCCAGTGCATTTGATTGCTTGTTTGAACTTGCCTAAGACTTTAATTTCCAAGCTAAATTCATTAATGGCTGGTTTTGTTTGGTCAAACAAATTGGATGTGAGAAGACGACATTGGGTGGCTTGGGGTAAGATTACTAAACCCAAGGTGGAGGGTGGTTTGGGTCTGCGGAATTTTGAAGAGGTCCAGGCTGCGTTCCGAATGAAGCAGGTTTGAAATATTTTAAGGGGCACATCTTTGTAGGCAAAGGTTTTTTCTTTTAAATTTTTAAGGTGGAAGCATATATTGAGATGCTTCGGAAAGAGGCATTCAATGTGTTTTGAGGTTTTAAGACCTTATTTTGAGAAAATGGTGAATTACTCCAGAATACTGGTTGGGGATGGTATGAATTGTGATTTTTGGGGTGATAATTGGTCAGGGAAGGGTGTTTTGTTGAGTAGGATTGAGGTTCTACCTCAATATTTTCCAAGTGCGCATGAGTTGTTAGTGAATTCTCAATGGCAGCTGGATGGTTTTGGGGATTTGTTGACTGATCAGTTGAGGGTTGAGGTGGTGAATTATGGTACTGTTCTGTCAGATCTACGGGATAAATTAATTTGGCAGGGGACTAGTTCTGGAGATTTTTCTATTAAAACTGCTTGGCATTTGATTAGAAGTAAGGGAATGGTTAATGATATGGTTGGGATTATTTGAAAAATTGTTACTGCTCCTAGTGCTCAACTTGTTGGATGGAAGCTATTAAGAAGTGCTTTGCCTATTGATTCCAACTTCATGAGGATAGGGGTTTCTTTGGCCAGCAGGTGTAGTTTGTGCTTTCATGGTGTGGAAATTGTTGTGCATATTTTCATTGAATGTGATTATGCTAAGGTTATCTAGGATAAGTTCTCTGTGGCAGCTGGTTTCCAACTTCTGAGGAATGAGAGTCCTTTGGTGAGGTTGAGAAGATTATGTAGAATTTTTAAAAGACATTATTTGAGCCATTGCTTGGTTAGAAGTTTGTCCTTATTAATTTGTTGGCAAATATGGAAGGAGAGGTGTAGGAGAGTTGTTGGGGAGGGTAAGCTGCATTCCTATTCTATTTTTGTGAAGGTTTGTAGTATTCTCAGATATCAGGCTAAAAATATCAGACCCAAAAAACAAGATGATTTCTCTGGGGAGCTTTTCCTGGAGTTTTTGAGAGTTGAGTCTTCTTGCAAGGTAATGAATAAAATGATTTGAGTTAGATGGGAAATGTCTTCTACTGGATGCTTGAAGCTGAACACTGATGGAGCCTCCAGGAATAATTCTGGATTTGCAGGAGGGGGTGTTGTATTGAGAAACGAATGGGGTATGATGGTATTGGCAGCATGTTTCTTTTATGGAGATTTTTCAAATATGGTTGCTAAGTTTAGAGCTCTTTTGGATGGTTTGTTATTGATTAAGAAACATGGCTTGTTTGACTGTAAATTGGTGATTGAATGTGATTTCTAGGTGTTGGTGAATGTAGTTTTGGGATTATGTGATTGTCCATGGTCTTCTTTATGTTTGTTGAATGAGATTAAGAGTTTGTTGAGGGGTGTGGAATTTCAGCTGTATCACACATTTTCAGAGGCTAACAAAGTTGCGAATAGGCTTGCAAATCAGGCAGTGCAGAGCTGAAGTTCTTTTGATTATTCTGAAGGTCTGGAATTGCCTTTTGAGGTGAAATTGGCGTTAAGTAAGGATGTGGGAGGGCTGCATTTGCCTAGGAAAAAAAGGGTGTTGGTTTTTGATGATATGTGTTAATTTAATTTGGTTGTTATTTGACTGATGTTATCTGCTGGGCTGATTCTGGATTGGTTGGAAAAGGGAGCAGTACAAAAGAATCTTGGACTTAGTTTGTTTTTAGTGAGTATGAATGTCTTCTTTATTTTGTTTGGCTGGAACTTGTGTTTTGTTATGAAAAGGTGGTTTGTGCCTTTTCTTTTTGTTTTATTATGAAAAGATGGTATGTGCCTTTTCTTTTGTTTCTTGTAATGGTTTGCTTTATGAATAAATAAAGTTTTAATTTTGTTAAAAAAAAAGGGGGGATTTATGGGTTGTTTGCCAAGTGGGATGGGGGGGGGGGGGGGGGGGGTTGAAAGTTAGGTTGGGAAAAAATAGTTCAAATGACACACAAAACTCATGCTTGACCAAAAATTTGAAGTCTGGGTTACTAAACCCGACCCGCTATTGGCCCGGACCTTAAACCCTAGATCATGGGTTTCATCAAACCCATATGGGGGGTGAGTTTCAGATGAGGGCTAACAGATTTAAGATACAAAAAGATAATTATACCCTATTAGTATACAAACATGAGTTTGTATTAGATTGGTGAAGCAGCACAATAGTCATTTATATATAAATATATTATCATAATAGTGATATATCCGTGCGCATCCCAAACATGGGTATTGATTGGATTCAATATTGAATCTCATCTTTGTAAAAAATGATTTGGGTTTGGAAGAATTTAGGGAAGTCAATCCAAATCCTTTCCAAAAATCCATCCAAACAAACCCTTAGAGTAGGTGTTACTTCAATTGAGTAATAGTAAGTTGATGTTACTAAATTTGGAGCTTATATTAGAGATAAATAATGTTATATACACCATTTTTGTACACTATTTTTGTGCACTACCTTAATATAGATCGTTCGATTAATAGGTCACACATAATTTAATAAATATTCAATAACTGTGATTATGCTAAATCAAGTGGTATAAGATAAGTGATGTACACAGCATTATTTGTTAGAGATAAGCATGCTTTATGGTTCAAGTCACACCATGAGTATGTCATTGAACACTATTTTCAATGAAATTTGTACGTTCCCCACATTGACACAAAATATATTTTTATGTGCTTTGGAAAGGGACGACAATTTATTTTTCGGTAGATGAACCGCAATTTGTTGGTTGCATTATATTATAGGTAAAATACATTGATAGTCCTCAAAGTATACACTTTTCATCAATTTGGTCCCCAATTTTAAATTGTGTCAATTAGGTTCCTTAACTTCTTAATTTATGTCATTTTTTTTTCAATGGTCAGGAGTGTCTAGGTCAATTTACGCACACCTCGACTAATCCTCTCTTCGGTCCGGTTAAAGACAGGTAGGGCTATTAATCGAACTGAGCTACTCGAGCTTGGCTCGGGTTTAGCTCATTCAGGCTCAATTCGTTTTCTAAACGAGTCCGAATTTGAACAAGTTTTTAGGCTCGTTTAGAAAAAACAACCCTGACAGGCTCGACTCAAACTCGACTCGTTTATGTGGAAATTCTCAGGCTCGACTTGGGCTCGGCTCGTTTTCTAAACGAACTGAATTTGAACAATTTTTTAGACTTGATTAAAAAACAAGCCTTTTAGGCTCAGCTTGAACTCGGTTCGAACTTGTTCGACTAACAACCCTAAAGACAGGTCATCCACGCAAAGATTAAGGAATTTATGAGGGATAAATTTCTCATTGCTTGGCCCCAAGGGATTGCCCAGATTTGAACTCATGACGTCTTGATTTACAGCTCGTTTTTGTTACGATTTGAACTACCTTGAAGTTTTTGTGTCATTTTTATCCAATCAAAAACTGTAGTTTGAATTGACTAACAGCAGTTTGAATTGTTACGATTTGAACTACGCCTTGAAGTTTTTGTGTCATTTTTATCCAATCAAAAACTGCAATTTTTTTTTTTTTCAAAAAAAAAAAATTGACTAACAGAGATATTTTAAATAATCACACTTGAGGGATCACTTTGGTTGATCCCTCAAATTTGTAACTTGTATTATTTTGGTCTTTTAAGTTTACAGATTGTGCCATTTTAGTCCCTAAAATTTTAAAAAATGCTACTCAAGTGTGATCACATGAGATGCACATGACAATATTCGTTAGTGAATTTCAACTACCATTTTCAATTGAACCAAAGTGATAGAAATAAAAAAATTAAGGGACCAAATTGACATAATTAAAAAATTAAGGACCAAACTGACATAAAATACATAGTTTGAAACCAAAAAAAATATTTTACGCTTATATTATTTTTTTTTGCTATTGTACTATATTGTATGGATAGCTACGTAGCTGTTAAGTTATTCCATTACATTGAATCATAAGTTTTTCATGGATTTTATTTTAGCCATGAAGCTTTATTCAATTTTGAAGTGAATCTTTACTCAACTTCGAATTTTTTTTAGCTTATATTTCCCAACATTGACTTTGCTTTTAGGTCTAGTTCTGTCATGGTGCCAGCTCCTATAAACATTAATGTCAATACGAATCGTCTATTAAGAACTTCATATCATACAGCTTGGCCAGAATGAGTTCATGGCTCAAGTTCGAACCTAAAAAAGACTTCCCTCCATTGGACCGACACAAGTGACTTACAGGCTGGCGGCGGAGTCAAAAAATAATAATTAATAATATAGTAGTGACATGGTCCAATAGTGGTACTACCTTCTGAATTTCTTCATAAGAATTACATCATTTATCACATCATTATCACTATATCAACAAATTAAGTAAATTTCTTAAATCTCAATAATATTATTTATTTCTCATTAGTTCTAAGCACTGCATAATGATACCGACACCTTGATCTCTTGTAAATACTGAATATTTTTTCTAAGAAAAGACTAAAATAAATTCGGGACCATTATTTATTTTTAGCGTGTGGTTCAATGGTTGAACTTATAGGTTTCAGATTCAATCTCTTCTTACACCCATTAAGGACTAACAACTCTTGTCCTTTTAGAGATATACTCTAACCCAGTTCAAGTTACGATAATCATCAACTGAGCTCGAGAGAGTAGTCGGTATAAACCTAAATACCTTGTAATAAAAATAAAAAAAAAATCCAGGAGCATACCAAAGAGAATCTGAAGTTAACAAATTCAATCTATTCCAGCCATCTTGTTTGACAAGATTTAGCATTAGTTTGACTCGTTCAACCATGGCCACGGCATTCCAATTCTGACTTATTTTTTTTTTTTAACTGGCTCACTCAATTTCTTCAGAAACAATTAGAAAAGCCATAAGCTTTATAGTATTTTCATCCATATATAATTTTTTATTCCATCATATCATCAATTACTAATTTTGCCACATACTCACATGTCTTTCTTTCCCTTCAAATCATAATCCTACTGTCAATTCAAATTTCTACACAACAAACCATAGTCCAAAAGTGAAAAGTGGGCATTGGTCTGGGTGAAATATAGACTCAGATAACAAACTATAGACTCAAAGACTTCTTGGGTGTTCAATCATTGCTGGTGCTGACAAAAAAAAAATCATTGCTGGTGTCTTTTCAATTAATCCGATATTTCTATTAACCGGATAATTACGAGTATCCAGAATAAACCCCCAAAGTGCGCATCCAAAATATTCTTATCTTAGAGGGTTCTTCTTCCTAGTTGAAAAACATGCAAAAATTATACAAGATGTGTAACATCTTCTTAAGAATATACCATATATTCGTGCATTTTATTTATATACTTTTTCTTCTACAAAAGTGAAAAGGGGTCTCTTTATTTCTGCCCCTAAAATGAAAATTAAACTACTGTAATTAAGATTAAGCGGAAAAACCCAGGCAGACCTCAAATGTTCTTGTCTTTGACTGTGTCCATTTCTGTCTCCTTCGTGGCCTTGCAATGATCACCACCGACATGTTTCTTCCTGAAATGCATCTTCACATAGAAGTTCAAGATAAGAAAGAGAATTGCAGCGTTGAGCACGGAGTTCAACACCCAAGCCCCAATTCCATTGCACCCACCTTTGATGAAATGCAGCAAAAGAACACCCACATGACAGAGAAGATTGCAACACAGAAGAACAATCTGGCAATTGATCACAAAGGGAAAGCATGCACTTGGTAGCCCAATCGCCGTCCAGAATCTGTACCCATAAACCACCGAGTACACGGAGGTGGTCAGAAGGATTCCGAGGACTTGAAAAGATTGAGAGAATTCAAGCCAGAGAAACGACATGAAGATAAGGATAGAATGGTTGAATAGCCGGAAAAATGAGATTTTCCGACGCCGGAGAATCGTGAAGTAGGTCCGGAGGGTGTGGAGGAAGCGAGAGAGGTAGAAGATGTATGACCAGAAGAAGACACGCCCTGATGGGCGTGTCCCGAGAGGGAAGCAAAGGAGCCACTGGAATGGGGTGGTTTTGGAGCGACGCCAGAACCACCGTGTGTCGCGAATCTCTGCGGCGGCGGAGAAGAGGATGCCGGTGAAGATGGTTGCAGAAATTAGTGCCATGGAGAGAGAATGGACGGCGGGGATGGGACCTAGTGGGACTGGGCGGCGAATGCGGAGGAGGAGAAGAAGAAGGTGGAGGACGAGGGATAGGGTTATGTAGGCGGCTATGGAGGTAAAGAGGAAGGACCAAGTGGAGCCCCATAATTGGGTGGAGCTCCACCGGAAACCGACAATTGATGGGTGTTCCGATAGGTAATATGTCACAGTCTGAATCATCGTTCTCGTCGGGGACCGGCGACGAGACCCAAGAAACCAATTATTTTCGCCGACGGTGGACAAGAGAATAGAATAGAATTGAATTGAATACTCCTCAAGAGAGAAACAAAGAAGACACCTTTGTTTATAAAGTTTTTTAGGGTTTTCACATCTGGTGGGTGGGTTCAGATTGTGCCCGTGAATTTAATGGAATTGAATTGATGATAGAGAGATAGAATGGGTTATGGAGGGTGATGTGTGAAGTTATGAAGAGGGATGGACTATGGAAGGGGGGTATGAACAGAGAAAGGATGGGGGAAATTACGAATGAGGGCTTGCTTGAATGACTAGTGGTCAAGAGGTGTTGGAAATTTAGTTGGTTTAAAACGTGGCGGATTGTGATTGGAGTAGAATTTGTCCCATTTATAAATGATTATATTAAAAGAGCAATGCTATTGGGACCTAATTTACTGACTTAATTTGTTGACCTAATTTATTATGACCTTTGAATTGACTGTGGGTTCCATCAAACATTGGAACTTGATGTTAATCCAATGGTTCCAATGAAGCCACGTCATTAGGTCAGCAAATTATGTCAAATTTTTAGGTCCAAATAGCATTTTCCATATTAAAAGGGACAAATAAAAGCAAGCATTGAGCTGTTAATTCGATCTGGTCAAAGATACATGAGCACCTCGTTGACGTACCGGTAACAAAGTAATGGACGGGTTCATTAATTGGATCCACAACAACAGTATCCTTGCAAACCGAATAACAACCATTCAATTTATAGATATTTAATTATATTATAAATTTATTAATTTTTATTTTATTAAATATATTGATTAAATTATTTATATTATTTCATATCAAAAAATAAAATATAACATATATTGGATCTCAGAATTCAACCAAATAATTACATGTGTATAATAATTTAATAAGATAAAAAAAAAAATAGTCCTAAAACATTACTTTTGTACCATAATTTAATCAATAATTCTATGGAATTATGGTCACAAAATATTTTTTTTATTTAAAAGGGGTGTGGAGTTCGAGTTGTTTGTCAATCACGTTTAAAATGGCGTTGTCATGTACATATTGGCCGGTGGGCTAAAATTAAAAAATGATTGACCTCCACTCCACTTCTTTCATCACATCACATTGTTTTACATGTGAATGGATTGTCGGTGTGTGATTAACTTTTCTTGGTTAAATCATGGGATTTAGTTGTTCTAATCTCTAATTAAAAAACAAAACAAAAAAGTTGTTCTAATCTCCAAGGTTTTGTGGTTGTCCTTTCAAGTTCGGCTGTTAAATAATGGAACACAAAAAAAATAATAATAATAATTTATAATATATATAATATTAAAATATTGCAATTGGTTCATGTTGACAGCAAGAGATGGGCAATTCTCAATTTCGTATGAATACTCTAGTCCCGAGTGGATAGTCTGTCTTTGATCGAATTAGAGAGGAGTTAGTCGAAGTGCGTTTAAATTGACTCTAAGATCCTTGACCGCTGAACTTCATACCTCAATTCATGTAATTAATTAGTCCTGTTAGTTTAAGTCAAATACAAGTAATTAGTAATTAGTGAAGTAAAAATTCATGATTGGGACCCACATTCTCTGTCATTTACAATTATCACTCATAGTCACTTACCCAAAATATATATATATATATATATCACTCATAGTCCTCATAAATTAGAAGTTCATTTGATTCAGTTGTTAGCAAAATCAAATAAAAAATTGTCTAATTTTTGGACGTTTTAGACGACATCGAATCAATAAATTAAAAAATATTTTATTTTTATATAAATTTAATTAAATGGGGGTTGTCATATAGGCATAAAATTAATGATTTAAAGGTCATGTCAATTTTTTTTTTATTTCACGTTGAACTAATCACACCAAATCGCTAATTCAATATCATAATTTAAATTTAATTAAATAATCATATCAAAATTTGTCACTCGAGAAAAGCACCTCAATAAAAAATAAATCACGTACATGCAGTCACATCTCTACACCAAATAAACAATTATGTTGTTTTTGAGGTTTACAATTAAAAATTCTAAATTAATCCTATTATTGCTACTGCTACTACTAACCATTACCACCACAACCACCATCGGTCAGCCCTTCAAATAGAAGCGGAGCTAAGAATTTTTTTTATTTAATTAAATTCATGTTTATTGAAACTATATTTCTATACTACTTTAAAATGTCAACATATCTGAAAAACATATTTTTTTCATCTTTATCCTCCAACAATGTTACAATAGAGTCACAATCCTACTGCCGTTACAATAGAGTCTCTCTCTCTCTCTCCTATTCATTACCCTGAGATTCATTACCCAAAGATTCTTACCAGGTAAAAAACAATCAAAACTCCCCTCTTTTCACCTTCCTCTCTCCCATACTCTCTCTTTCTTGCTCTCTTAGAGGCTAGATTTTCAATTTTCTATATACAATGTATTACAACCCAATGGATGACTCACCTTCAATACACGCCTCAAACGCCTCATCTCTCTCGTTACCATTTACAGTTTGATAGATTGCTATTTTTCATGTACTCTTGATTTCTATGAAATGGTTATGTGTGTTTGTCTATCAATTTTTAGTTGTACAACACATTTCCTATGGTTTTCCCTGCTTTAATTTTTTTGCATTGTGTTCTTTTATTCTCTGTCACTTTTCATTATTTTTATCCATAGTTAGATTTCACAGCGTGTCACAAGAAGGGTCGAAGTCGTGACTTCATCGTTGCCGTTGATGAAGAAATTTCACTCCGTTAGGTGATTATTGCCCTTTGTCTTGTCTTTTGATTTGCAATTATCTTCAGTTTATCTTTAATTTGGCTACCTTCAACAAAATAGAGATTGAAATTTCTTAAACTGAACATAAATTAATATAATTACTGATTGGTGTAAGTCTGTACTTCGTCTAATTGACACTATCCCCATGCTCTATCTCGGGATTTGTATTTAGGTAGGTCAAAAACTAACATTATCAATGTTGTTGGGCAACGATTAGCATTCGATGGAATATAGCCAATTTGAGCACTTACCGCAAGAGGACAAATCTCTAAACCACCTTAGCACTAATCTTCATATAGACTGAGTTCAAGACACCTCATCCAAAATTCTTTGAAAGGAATAGATTCATACACACAAAAGGTCAAAAGGGATGACACCAGTTTGTGTGTAAAATTATGTGTAGTGTTGTATCAATGAGGTTTAAATTTGTTTAATCTTTCTTTATTTCTTTGGCCAGATTTTCCACACGACCAACAATATATACAACATAATATTTCTTCAGATTACTATGTTTTTGTGCGGGTTCTTGGATAATCAGTTTCTTCACCCTACCTACGTAGGAACTTAGCAACAACTCATTTACTTTTCTAGCCCCTGGAAATTCTCTGCGAGCCAAAATCTTTCATCACTCAATTTTATTTTTTCTTTTAGTTTCTCTAACCTCGTAGTAAGTGTTTTCTCTATTGTTCTTTCAGGATCAGCTGGATCTTTGTAGTGGCCATAGTTGTATCTTTGCTGAGCCAATGGATCCTAAAATCAACAAGTAAGGATTCAAGAACAAACTATGTGCATTCCTCTAACATGGCAATACACACTTGCACATTTTATGTCTTAAGAGACCATGATTATTCATTCTCGGTGATTAAGAGCATGTATTTACTCTGTGCAAGCAACTTTTTTATTTCTATTTTTTTCTTTCGCTTTAGTCTGGTTTATCGTCCGTTCTAACTTACTTTCTTTGTCCAAGTCTTCTCTCTACTTATGTAGGTGTACAAGTTCGTTGGATTCTGTTTAATTAGTTCAATATTTTTTTATTTTTTATTTTTTAGACTTCAGGAAACACTATAAATTGCACATTTTGAATTGAATTAGTTTATTTACTTGCTTTAGGAATTAGACAATTTTTAAGCATATGCCTTGTCACTGGTGCCTGCTTTATTGATTTCATATGTCACTCTAGAACGATTAGGATTATTATGAAGCCATAAGGAGCAAAAGCAACTATATGTCCCCTAACACATTGTAATTTACACGGTTGGCGACTACATGAAAGTATAGCTTTAATGTTAGTGCCGGTGGAAAAAACGGTGGTGTAAAATAGATTTTGTTAATAATCATCACAAAATAGGGCTCATTTCGGCCATTATAAACATTCATTGATTGCAAAGTTGAGGAAATATAAAAAAAAAATAGCTCAAAGTTTGAATATGGTTTAGGAAAATAAATTGCATTAGCTATGTCCCTTTAATGAGATAACTTCCTTTGATCCTATTCATATATCATCAAAATTAGGGTGTAATCTTTGCTTATTGATGAATATAAATATCTACTCCTTTCCTAATCAAAAAAATAAAAAAATTATTCATAAAAAAATTTATTTCCTATTCATAATTATACGAATGACTCACATGTATTATATATATTACCCAAAATAAGAGGATCGATTGCTACATCAACTTCATATTCATTATATAATAAAGTGTATTAAAGACCATTAGATACCTAATAGCTACTTGAATTTAGAATCGACAATTGTAATTTTAGGGAACAAAATATAATATAATATATATACACACGTGAACCATCAATATAAAAGTATATTCAAAAACATATATAAAAAATAAACATTTTAAAATTATAGTTTGAAACTGTTCACGTACAACGTACTTGTGCAACAACTAATAATGAAAATCTAACAATACCAAATGTTTATTTTCTTATGTTTTTTTCTTATTGCATCAATCTTTTCATCTTACTTGAAACTTTCTCTAATAATTGGGTTACAGATTGAAAACAGAAGAACAAGACGACACCATCACTGCTCATCCTCGCTAGCAGCAGAATCAATTAGTCAGTGGAAAACTGCTCAAAGAACGATGCTCAATTGCACTTTCTACTTCAAGGCATATGTGATGAAGCACTACCTTTCAGTTTCAGATCTTTAAATTATATATATGACTGTGTGCGCGCACGATTGAGCATGTATATATGCATTATATTTTTTGTTTATGCCTTGAATCAACGATGATCAAAACCATAAACCCCACCACTCTTGTAATTCACGTCTATCTCTCTTTACAGTCCACTTTGTTTGTACCCATCAACTTCTACATTTATCTCTCTCTCTCTCTCTCTCTCTCTGGCAGTGACGTCTACCAACACAGAGAAAATTGGGTTTGATGGACAAACTCACGTTCAAGACGAGCCTTTGACCCCTTAAAAGTTAGGTACATTCTATAATAATTCTATAAAATTAAGCTTTCTTGATTGACTATACTTCTAATAAAATCTGTTTACGTTCTAAATTTCTTGAAATTGAACATTGATCTTTATTCTCTAACATAGTCAATGTCTCTGTTCTATTTTTTCCTTTATTTTGAATTATTAGTTTTCATTAACTCTTATTTTTAATTCTCTTCTATATGATACCATAGTGGGGAAACACTAATTATACATACACTTTCTCACTCTCTCGGTCTTGACTTTTTGGTAGACATTTCCTATACCGTATTTATTTTCTTTAATATTTTTCCCCTCTATTTGAGATCTTTGATGATTCATATATTTGTTTTAGTTTTCGATATATTCAAACTTCAGCTCTGTATTGTTAAAGCCAATGATTTTATCAATTGCTCATCTAAATTATCCATATTTTTTTGGCAAATCTATACAAATAAGGTGTATGAAAATTATTCGGATTTTATGGGGTGGGAATTTTAACAATGGTTTTAGGTATTTATGGTTTGAGGTTCATTGGACGCAGCGGTTTATCAATCTTTCCTGTGAACTGTTGCATACTCTAGGTAGTGTTTTAGTATATGTTTTTTTTTTGTTTTGGCTTTTGCCTCTATGATTTAGGGATAAGGGATTCAAAATTAGACCCTCTTGATGCTTTTTATATTTTTAGAAAATTGATCTCTGTGAAATTCTTGTTTTAATTGATATGTTTATCTTTATTTCATAAAATCTCAGATTCTTAGTTTTTTGGTATCTATATGAGCTACATTACTTGTTTTCCTTCTTCTTCCCTTTTTTTTTTTTTAGGGTTTCTTTCTGCAAATTTGATCTATTAGCTTGCAAATTTATTGACATGTATATGTTTTTTGTTCCCTAAAAAAAAGAGAGAGATGTTCTTCATTTTCTTTTTATTACTTCTTGGGGAATATATAGCTAAGCTTCTTTTGCATTTTTTTTAAGATCGTATTTTGATTTGTGCCATAAGGTCCATAACAACATGTCCATTTTGCTTTTTTGCTTTCTATCTTGATAAAAAAAGCTGAAGTTCCCACAACTATCTTATCACTTTCATCTTCTTCTTTTTTGTTTCATAAAGTATCCCAAAGTTTATCTATCTTATTACTTTCATGAGGGTTATAGGATCAATACTTTCCTTGAAGGAAAAAAAATCAGCACTTGAAAGTTTTGATTTTAGAGTGGAGGGACAATGCGGGTTAGTGATTCATTTTGGAAAAAATGATTTGTAGGAATTTTAGTATTATTCAAAAAAAAAAAAAGGAAAGTGACCTAACATTATGTGATAACATGTGACTCATAATAGATTATCCTGATCTTTTGGCCTGCCCTTGGAATAGAAAATAAGAGAATATTGTATTCAATTACAAAAATAAAATTAAGTTTTAGGGCTGATATGGTGTGTTGGTTCTTTGTTGGTGCTTTGTTGAACATAGTTGGCTATCATTTTTCAGATGTCCAGGCTCTGTGATTTTCAAATGTTTAGGGCTAATGTTTTATTCTAGATTGCGCACAACTTTTCTTATGAAATTTGAAGTCTATGTAGGATTGTAATCCATGAAAAGACTGATGATTTATTTTGGTAGAGATATATAAACACTGATAACAAAGTTTGTGTAGTCAAGACTTTCATTTAAAAGGTAAGGGCAAAATAATACTACCAATGAAGGTAGATTTTGTTATGAAATATCAAGTCCATTGTCATTGTGGGAAGTGATTGGCATGGCCGGGGCCGGTTCTGGAAAGACTCGGGAGCATTCCCTGCTTTGGTTCATGTCGGTTCCTCTAAGTCATTTAGTGAAAATTAATGTTTTTTATTTAAATTTGATAGTCATTTCTTTATTCTTTTACGTTAGTTTCCGAAGGGCACCACTTCAAATACCTTTAACTTCATCCTTTTAATTTTACTTTCTAAATTTTGTAGTTCAGCTCTTGGACATTATCAATGTAAGGCACACATGGATTTATGCTAATACTCTATAAATGAGAAAACGATTGAATACGCTTGTAAGAGAATATGTAAATGCTAAAGCATATAAGGTCGTCTTTGCTTAAGACTAAGAGGTATGAAATTCACACATGGTACAAAATAAAAGCAATTCATACTCAAATTATAATTCGAAATAATTCAAATATCAAGAAATTTTAAAAAAATTTATTTCCAATTTTATCTTCAATTAATATAATAGAGTCAACCACATGCTCTTATATCTTGAGATCTTACTTTAGAATATTAATAAATATCTAAACAACGATGAAAATAAATTGTTGGGAGAGTTTAAAAACTAATAAATTTAGCGGAGATAAGGACATAGTTGTTCAAAATAGGTGGCAAAAATTTACTAACTACACAGAATTGACCGTGATGTGTTTTTATTATTTGAAAGAATTGCAAATCAATTTTATTAACAAATATTTTTTTTACATATAAAATTGTGGTACAAATCTTTCATTTATGACCACCTATAGTTTACTATACACTAACACTCATTTTTATACAATAACAAAAAAAGCCTACAATTTCAAAAAAAATATAAAATAACTCCAATATATCCAAAACTTAATCAGACATATCTGAAACGTGTCTAAAAGTTATGAATAATTTTAGTTTTTTTTTTTTGGGGAGGATGAATTTGAGTTCAAACATCTTTAAATTTTTTATATTTAATATATTTTGAAACTAAATTTATTATCAAATTAGATATAGCCTATTATTTATAAGTAGGTCTCCCGTGATATAGTGAGAGATTTATCATTGAAGAAAAAATATTAAAAGATGATTTGACTCAAGTATAAGATTTTTTTTTTGTATTCAGATTTGTGCCGACTACTCTCTCGAGCTCAAATATTGACTATCGTAATTCGAGTAAATTTAGAACATATCCCTTTGAAAGCAAGAGTGACTAACATTTAGATAGTCTGAGAAGTGTTGAATTTGATACTTTTGAATTATACTCTTTCAAAACAGCTGCTATTTCAATATGATCGATTCCAAACTTTGCGCTTCAACTAATTCTGAATAGTCAAATTAGTCTGCTGCTGGACCATCCTAATTGGAATTAGGGTGGGGACCAGACATAGCTTGCTGTAAATAACAAATTTTAGACTAGAGCATGAATAACGTGGCTGCTATCGTTACATGATCCCAAAAAAATAAAAACTAGATGTATACAATATTACTTTTGCACGTAAATAGATCATTTCGTGACTTTAATCTATGATAATTAGACAACAATTTAATAATCTTACAAAGTGACCAATACCTAAATCGTTGTTCTAAAACAACAAAATTGAATATATATATATATATATATATATATATATATATATATATCGATGATACTTGAAAGAATAAATGAAAGTTAAAATTAATTTTAAATAAAATAATTAAAGACATAACTTATGATTAAGTTAACCTCTCAATAGAGTACAATGATAAAAACAAGATTTCTATAACCGACTAAAAAGAATACGACAAATCTTTGTTGACTGATTTGAGTAAAAGATTTTTTTTCCTGAACCCACTTCGTCATGAAAAGATTTAAATCCCTAGCGTTCTTTTTTTCGTAGTCTCAAAACCCAGATGCCTTTGGCATTTGAATGGTACAAACATCACTTCGATACCTTATCTGCTGAAAAAATTGCAGACACTGATGTTGATTTTGGTTGATTTTGGGAGAAAATGGTGGGGACAGGGAATCAAAGTGAGGGAGCATGATTAATCAAAATAGAGTTTCCCAAGACTAGTACAAGATAGATATATAAATGTTTGGGAAAATTACACTAACACCTCCTGACTTTTGGCTTTATTACACGGACACCCCCTGACTTTTAACAAATTACACTAAGACCCCAATAGTTAGACGGAGTTAACTCTCCTAATAAAAAGACAACTTTACCCCTCTGTTTAACCCAACCCAAACCCAAACATTTGCCCCTATGTTTAACACAAACCTAAACTCAAACCCCAATCTCTCTCTCTCTCTCTCACCAGCGAACCCAAACCCAAACCCCAATCCCCCTCTCTCTCTCCCACCAACGATCCCAATCATCAGTTTTCTCTCTCTCTCCCTTAGCCCATCTCTGTGTGTGTATATATGTATATACATACATATATATATACACACAGGCAGAGAGAGAGAGGATGTGGAAACGGTTTCCATGGTGTGGGTTCGATTTCTGCCCCTTCGATTTGGGGTTCGATTTATGGGGTTCGATTTGTTGGGTTCGATTTGGTTTGGTGGTAGTTGGTGTCTGGGTGGTTTCCGAAACCCACCGCAGTGGTGGCGGTGGTGTTGGATTTCCGAAACCCACCGCAAGAGGAGGAGGAGGAGGTGGTTGTTGGGTTTGGATTTACTAGTGGTTTGATTTTGGGGTTTGATTTGTTGAGTTCGATTCTGGGGTTCGATTTGGTTTGGTGGTGGTTGGTGTCTGGATGGTTTCTGAAACCCACCGCAGTGGTGGCGGTGGTGTTGGATTTCCGAAACCCACCGCAGAAGGAGGTGGTGGTGGTTTCTGTGGTGTGGAGGTGGCGATGGGTGGTGATTAACTGTGATGGTTGATTTGGGTGTAATGTTCTCTGTCTGTGTTCTCTCTCCCTCTGTCTCTGTTCTCTCTCTCTCTCTGTGTGCTGGTGGTGTTTGGATGTGTTGGGTGGCAGCACTATTGCGGTGGTTAGATTTAGGCAGTGGTGATGGTGGCAGAACTGGTGATGATGGTGGCGGAACTGGTGGTGATGGTGGCAAGAATAAATTTAATATAAGATAATTGGATTAGGTAATTATTAAGGTTTTAAAAAATTGATTATTTTTAAAATTGTACTAATAGTACCGAATATTATTTAATAAACAAAAAAAATTTAATATTTTATTTATTAATGTAATGTATTTAGAAATTAAACATATAAGTGTTAAATTTTAATATATATAGATTAAAAAAATAAATGAGAGGTTGGATAAATTTGGAGGGTATTTTTGGTATTTTGAGAATTATGATTGATGACCTCAGCTTTGACTGTTAACAAGTTTAACGTCCGTTAGTTAGAAGGGGTGTAACTGTTATAAGTTTTAAATGTCAAGGGAGTTCGGTGTCATTTGTCAAAAGTCAGGGGGTGTCCGTGTAATAAACCAAAAAGTCAGGGAGTGTCAGTTTAATTTACCCTAAATGTTTTATAAAGTCTATGGGCTATTTTGTTCAAAAGGTATTCACTATGCAAATCATTAAAAATAAAATCTGCCAAAGTACTTGTCATAAAAAGGGAGCACCATCTTGTGTCTGCTTTGGCAACTCACCTAACAATGCACCCACTGGTCCACTAGTTTTGCAACCAATTATATTACCATTAAGTGGAATCAAAGTAACTTTGGGGGGTCTCCTGAATATTCTATTTTTTACGTGGATAATTTATTTTTGTTTAGATTGAGGAGGAAATTAATTAAAATGTGTATAAATTGATCCGAATACTCTTGACTACTAAATCAAAAAAAAGAGTAACTGTTGGGTCAGAATTTAGATCTTCTCCATTATATATCTTTTAATTTTTTTTGAATGATAAATCACAATTCATGGGACCGATTATTTGTAAATAGGTCCCTCACTCTTGTTCAGTGTGTAGTCTTCTAGAGAATCTAGACCCAATGATGGCTCAGTTCCTATTTTCTTTCATTCATATGTGAATGATGGGTGATGAGGTCATCTCTTTTCTTTTTTTTGTTTAATAGTTAGGGATGTTTAAATTAATTTATACACATTTCGATTAATAAGGTATTTACGAGAGATAAATTTTTTATGACCTAACCTTAAAGAGTTGTCAAGATTCAAACTCAAGACGTTTAGATTGACAAATCGTTCTTGTTACTATTTGAATTATCCCTTGAAAATTATGTCTTATGTGAATGATGGGTGATGGCTTCACTATTTTGAAGTTTTTTAAGTTGTTGAGCAATCAAGTAGGTGGATTCTCAGCTTAAATTTATGTTAGTTGGCATTGCAAACTTAAATGTCTCTATTTCCTTGCTAGTGCACTATTTTCTTTTGGTTTTATACTTAATAGAGAAAAATTGTCTCACCAACAACTGATGTTGTCTCACTCATCGTTGAGTCATTAATCTAAAGTAACTTTTAGTTAAGCACGATGACAAGATGTGTCTTATTACGATGTCTCTTACTTCTTTTTTTTTATCAAATATCATTATAAAGAAGAAAACGACAAGATTCAAATTTGAGATCTTAAAGTGTAAGAGTTAGATTGTACTAGTAGTGTTTAATACGCAGCTTATCTCATCAAATGTGCACATGCATTCGCCTAAATGAAAACCCCCTTGGTCTTGCATAATCATTGGTGTATCCAAGGGCGGAGCCAGGATTTTTTTTTATCCCGGGCTAAGCTAAACATTCATACGATTAACAAAATACAAATGTAAACTCATAAACACTTCCTAATGAAATTGGACCCTTCGATCCTTCCTAGAATAAAAAGCATCTATTATTAAATCTGTATCAATTGATTCCTTTATTTCTCTTTCAATGTAGACAACTAACGAATCAATCAAATACTCATCTTCCATCTTATCTTCCATCTTGTTGCGAAGAGTACTTTTAACATATTTCATCACTGAAAATGTTCTTTCTGAAGTTGCCGTAGAAACGGGAAGAGTTAAACCCCACGCAATTTCATAAGAATATGAATCAAAATGCCACGCAATAAACAAAACCGAAATACGAATCAACAACAAAGGAACTACTTCAGAACCGTGAATCCATGAACAAGATCAAATATATTCCACACGAAAAATAAATCAAAAATAGAAATATATAAAGGTTCAACGTGGAACAAGAGAAACTACTTCAATGGATATTGCAATCACGTACTTAGCAAGAATAATTATCAAAAAACCAAAGAAGAACGACAACAATCAGATCAATTTATGCACAAAAATTGCAAAGAAACCCTAGATCACTATAAACCAGAAGCAACAAGTTAATCACCTCTACGAAACAATCATGGAAAACCAGCCGCAATAGGGCAGCAGAAACTTGTACAGTTCTTGAACCGTTGTTCTGATGATTTGCTCAGCTTGTGGGCACGATTCATTGTAGTAATCGTATCTTAGAGATCCGAGATTATCAGCTTCTTCGACCTTCTTCTCCAACTTAGTCGACAAGAACATCGGCCAAGAATTCGGCATGATTTTGGGGGAAGTAACTGACTGATTTTGGGGGAAATGACTGAGAGAAGAGAAGAGACTGAAATGAGAGAGAGCGACTGATTTTGGGGAAGTTTTAGAGGTGGGCTGGGTTGGGTTAGTTGGGTTGGATGAGATTTTTTTTGGGTGGAAGTAGGCTGGTACTTAGTGATAAATTTTTTTTTTTTTTTTACTCTGGGCTTCAGCCCACCTTAGCCCACTAATAGATCCGCCCTTGGGTGTATCTCTACCTAAATTATAAGGCTTGAAATGGGACGTGACCCATGGGCTGGTCTATTAGCCTAGCAAATCAATCACATTTCCGAAGGCTTCATAAAGTACTTCTTTAGAAGTTAAACGTCAAATTGTCTATATTTTGAGAAAAAAAATCTCTTATTTCTCATTCTCATTCCGATAAGAATGAATACTATGACTTGTATTTCGAATAGGCATGAATACAGCCGCATGGACAACCCACATTAGAATCATGAAACCTATTTTATGGATTTAAATTTTCTCTAAGATATATTATTGTAAATTTTTTTTTTTTGACAGATCATTTATTATTTTGATGGGTCTCATATGCATGATAATAGCCATTAGGTAAAGCCCATGACCTAGTCAATGAACCCAAAAAATTTTAAAATTGGGAAAATTGTAAGGAGGCATACGAAATTAGAGTTATTTGTCATAAAATACATAACTCTTAATGTTAGGTAATTAAATCCTTATTTTTAGAACTTAATTGTGTCAAAGTACACAATTTGACTTTTTGTAATTTTCTTTTGATATATTTGTCCTCTGTTAAATCATGCATATTTTTTTGGCAGTTAATTAGATTTTTCTTTTTGTTTTATTGTATTAAAGATTTTCTAATATAATGAAAGAATTATATTATCACAAGATTTGCATATCATGTTGATTGTGTATATCTCTGTCATTTTGAATTTTAAATTTTTTTGTCATTATTGTTGTTAGCAAAAACATCTCACTTTTCTTCTTCTCTAAATTATCAACCATTAATGTTTAGAAAAACTCAAACCTATCAGTCTTATTATTCTTCAACGAACACGGAAAAACTCAAACATATCGTATTTCTTCTTCTATAATATTCATATATTATCAGGTTGAACTTATGTTTTCTTTCATTTTTTTTTTGTTCGTTCCTCAGACTATTAGTTAGTTTCAGATTTTTTTTCTTCATATTTTTCGTATTCAGTTCTACATATTGTGTTGAGTGGTCACTTTTTTTGTTAACTTTTCATCTTTTAAATGATTATTTGTTAATTTTAATATTTTTTTATTTTATGAATTTTTTTTTATAGTTTTATTTTTGAATACTGAACACTAGAATAATGGTTATTGTTTAAATTCTAAATTGTGTTTTTTTTTTTTTTTTTCTGTTTTCGTTGTAGTTTCTTCGGGAATAACATATGTTATCTATTTGTTCAATTCAAAATTACATGGTATACATAAAATCACTTTATAATTTCAATTCATATGAAGTTATAATTTAAAAGTGTGTCAATACAGTGTGAAACTAAAGGGTTTATGAAATTAAATGGCTAATTTTTGTATATTCACAATCACAATATCAAATATATGTGATTTACCCCAATAAAAACTCAACTACAATCACCAATAGAAAAATGTGTTCAAAAATTATACGATTATAGTATATTTATAAAAATTTAAAATGTATCAATACAGTGTATGAATAATAGAAACTAGGGTTTAAAAATTACACAAATTTAAAGTGTATCATTTATCAATACAGTGTAACAAAATAATATAGGAGTAATAGAAACTAAACTTCATAGTGTGACTTCGCAGTATTATATGTGTGCGTGTGTGTGTATATATATATATGTGAAAAAATTAATTTTAATGTAAAATCAAAATTTTTTAATTTTAGTACTTTTTAAGATAAGATAATTAAAATTCCTTAATTTTAGTTGTCAAATTTTAAAAATTTTCAAAAACTTTGAAACATATCCCTAAAAAAAATGGAGAGGATTTATTATAATTTTTATTTTCTTAAATTTTAGGTTTTTTGTTTTATTAGAACTCCTATATATATATATATATATATATATATATATATATATAATAAGAAACTTATTTACAATAAAAGGGTATTCAAGTCTTTCTATGTCTTACATGAACTTTTTTACAAAACTTATTTTTTGACAATTAAGTCTAATTTCATGTACCGCCTTCTGAATGACTCTTATTACATTATATATATATTTTTTATATATATTAATGATACCCATAAGAAATTTTAGTTAAGTATGAGCTATGGACATGAGGTTTGAAGCAGAGGTCATGTGAGTTATCCAGAGCTCAGTTGACTTGACCTCGAACTCGCTACAAATAAAGCAGAGTAGGAAACGTGAAGGAGACAGCTGACAATCAACAGGATCCTCCAAAGTAAGGGAACGCTATAATCAATGCTCTAAACTCTCAACTGACCAAGAATCCTCTCCCGGGAATTAAGCAAGATTTTCACGAATCAAATGCTAGGATCTCGGAACAAATCTCCCGAGAGATAGGGAGTGGATTATAAATATTGTACAATACCTCCATTGAAGGCAGAACCTTAATGGTTTGCAGAAATTCTCTGCTAGTTTCTTTCACCATCAATAAAGATAAAGGAGCAAGAGACTCCATTAAAGAGTGGATTAGCCGAGCTGGTGAACTACTGTACTTTCATTGTTCAAATCGTCATCTACACCATCAGAATTCACACTTTAGTATTTACGAGCCCAGTAACTCAGATCCTAAGCCCACCCGAACAATCAAATCATTTGCTCAATCAAGTTTGTATTTACGCCATCATATATCAATGTATATATTTTATATATATTGTATATAAATGTGGATGACCTCTAACCTACCAATTAAATAAGTATTAGTATATGACTCTATAACTTCCACTTAGAGTTATTATTGTATTTGATGAGTATTATGATTTGAAACCTATAAAAAGATGTCTTCATTGCATTGAGAAATACACAAGTTGAGAAGTTCTTTCTCCGTATTCTCTATATTCTTTTTGTAGTCTCTATAATTCTCTTACTTTAACAACAGATGCAACAATTTTGAAAACAAAATTTAAAAGGGCAAGGCCAAATTCAAAAACAAAATAAAAAAATAAAAAAAAAGACTCATTAGGGCCGATCCATTGGACATTTTGTAAAGATTCATTAAAACTGGCCCAAATGAAGAGGTCCTGTGTGGGCTATAGGTTTTCTGAATGTTAACCCGGTCCGGCAGCTACGACCACTGGCCTGTTGACTGGAGCCCATTATTGACTGGTAACATAAAAAAAGAAATAAAAAGAAAAAAGAACAACTCCTTTCTCCCATTGGAACGCACTCGAAGTCTCGAATCTTCTACTCTTCTGCTTAACAAGTCTTCCATTTCTTTGCAAAATATTACGAATATTTTTTATCTCGCTTCTGTCGATTTGTGCCGATCTTGAAGGTAAGTTTGAATCTAAATCTTTCATTTATGTAAATATATATATGAGAATTCACATGGTTTTCTTTAGATGCATTGGAATTCTGGTTCGATTCTTGAAAACATCAGAGTTCTATCTTTAATTAGCATGTATATTTGTGCTGGTTGGTTGATTATAGAGACTATTTTCAATCTTTTATAGGTTATGATTTGACTGATTAATAGGATTTACTAATAAGAATTAGGGTTTTACCTGTCGTCTGGATTGTAGAAACTATTGTTGCGTTTTTTTTTTTTGGTTTCCGACGTGTTGAATTGCAGAAATATGGGATTTGATGTGATTTTTGTGGCCTGCAAAATAATTTAGGGTTTTTGTGGTTAATGTCGTTTTTGACTTGGTTGGATTTTTTTTTGGGGCTATTTAGGCTTGTTTTTTTAGTTTATCTTGTTCAGGTATAGCAGTCATCTTTATATTTTCTTCATATTTGCCTTCTCTCAATTTTCCAACACAAGCAAACAACGGGAATTGATTATTCAATATATTGACTGCTCCAAACGGAGGCCCCAGTTTCTAGGAAAAAGTGTTTATTTTAAGGTTTTGTTTTTAGAAACAGAGCTTTTGTTGCATCCAGAGAATCTGCATCTGTATGTGTCATTCATTTATTATGTGCTTTAATCAGCTTTAGATGCCTTAGAAGACGACCTGGTTATTTGATTATTTCACTGCGTGTTATATATTTGGCATTCAAGTGTTATTTGTAATTGGTTGGGTTGAATAATAGCTGAAGGAGATTTCAATTTGATGAATACATCCTTTTCCTGGACCTTGAATTTGTTGGCATTTTGATAATGATATGTTCCCGTGCTGATTGAGGTTTTCTCTGATCCATATTCCAAAGGCGTTCTATTGCAGAGTTTACTGGTTGGATGGCAAGTGAAACTTGGGAATCAATGAGCAGGCCATCTCAAATTCCGTCTAGCTCAGGCGATGGCATGAATGATGCCGGCGATTTTGAGTGCAATATCTGCTTTGAATTAGCTCAAGACCCAATTGTTACTCTTTGCGGTCACCTCTACTGTTGGCCGTGTCTATATAGATGGCTCCATCTTCACTCGCATTCCCAAGAATGCCCAGTGTGTAAGGCCCTAATACAGGAAGAGAAATTGGTTCCTTTGTATGGAAGAGGGAAGACACCAACTGATCCAAGGTCAAAAGTGATTCCTGGTGTTGAAATTCCAAGTCGGCCAGCAGGGCAAAGACCTGAAACCGCCCCTCCTCCTCCTCCGGATGTAAACAACTTTGCCAATGTTGGGTTCGGATTTATGGGGGGATTCATGCCGATGGCAACTGCGAGATTTGGTAATGTCGCAATGTCTGCTGGTTTTGGTGGATTATTTCCATCTTTATTCAATATTCAGGTTCATGGTTTCCCAGATGCTACTGTGTATGGTACAACATCGGGGTTCCCCCATGGGTTTTCCAATGCATTTCACGGGGTCCATGTTCATCGCACTCCGCAGACAGGTCGAGGGCAGCAGATAGATTTTTCTCTGAAGATGCTTTTTTTGATCATTGGTATTGTTACAGTCCTTTCACTGATTTTGTCATAAATGTATTTTCCTCGAGCTTAGACTGCTAATGGTTTGCTAGGTTTGATATTGTTGCATGCCTTTAATTTTTTTTTTTACAATAATGTATTGTGCTCGAGAAATTTGTGTATATGATACTTTGGCGATGCTCTGACTTTGTGCAATCCGAATGTGGATTGCACATCCATGTTTTCCATATGTGATATGTGAAATCTCCCTCTCCCTCTCTATGATATGTGTGGTTAATTTTTGCTAAATAATGATGCTTTGCACTTCACATATTTTTTGCAATTCAATTTTTGATTGAAACTTAATTGTCATCATGTGATTTTTTCGGTGTATCTGCATGTGATATTTTCATTGGAGATAATTAGTTTGCTTATTCTTGGGCTTTATCATCTAAAGAATGGGAAGTGTAATGTCCATTGTTGCCTACAACCATGGATTTTTTCTATGGTTACGTGGATTTCTAATTCTTTATTTGGAGACAAATGGCCCTTTGTGATCCATGCTTATCTGTTTGACTGAATTTTTTCTTTGGTATGTCTTTTTTTTGAAGTATCTTTTGTGAGTTTCAGTGCTTCATTTTTTGTTTGGGAATCTTGGAACTGCAGGAAATAGCCTCCTTTTAACGATAGGTTATTTAGATAAGTTGCCTTCTCATTCCCCTCCTTTTCCATCCTCAAGTTTTGAAGTGGAACAGTTCATGCATGCAAGGAAGTGGGATGATGTTTAGACTGTTGTAACATTTAGCCGACTGTTGTAACATGGAGCCCTCAGCTTATGAACCTTAGCTGTTGTGCATGATTACGATTATTACTCTCACCCTTTCATGCCTTCTGATCATCGTCCGTGTATCTTAAAAACTTGGTAAAGAAGTTTGTTATGAATGCAATTATGTTTTACAATATCACTTTTCTTCATGAGGCAAGAAAGTCGTCGCATCCCAACTTCTAAAATTTGTTAACCACGTGTTGTGCGTGAAAGAAGTGTTGGATACATGTCGAAAATTGGTATAATTTACTTTTTGATATGGATATGGGCAAAGATGTTTCAGAGGAGCTTGGGAATTTTTGAGAAATGCCAATGTTCAGCATATGCTTGACATGAACTCTGCGTTCTTATATAAGTGCCCATACTTTTTTAGTGACTGAGAAAGGGGAAGAACACCCTCCACTATTAGATTTTTTACGACATTGAAGGTACCTTACGATATGGAGAGCCTCAACACTGGCATTCTGGGCGCCATTGGGTTTGAGGGGATCAGTGAACAATTTACAAGGGCAGGCATATAGGTTGTTAAAGCAGGCAAAGCACTTTCAGTTCAAAAGCTCAGAACATCAAACTTAGATCTCCTTAGGAATTTTCCCTTGTTACACATATACTGGGTGGTGGGTCACAGTCCAGTCTCCATGTCTAAGTTGCGGATTCCACTTATGGTTCACCTTTTTTTCTGCAGGAAACCTTGCAGTTTGTGGGTGGTATCATTCCTTAGGCAGTGGAAAACTTGATGATGAAAACCATTTCTAGGTGATGAATTGGTTATTTGATGGTGTTTCTCAAAATAAGTATTTGATAGCGAGATGCATACTAATTTCACCGTGATGAACAAGCCTCCCCTTTTTAGAATCCTTTTGATGAGAGATATTTGTATTAAACTGAAAAAGAAGTGGCAGTCGGTGGTGTGAAAAAAGATGGAGATATACAGTGTGAACAATTGCTGAGATTGCAAATATGCAGTTGTTGGGATTGAGTTACGAGTGTGGGGCTTCTCTGGCGCATGAAAATAAATGTGAAAATGATGGTTTGAAAATTCATCTGATTTACGTGGGTAATTCCTATCCTCACACTCACTTTTAGGGGCCTGAGAAACCAGTGTTCTGTTTTTCCCTTTGATGACACACACACACACACCCACACCCACACCCACACCCATGTGATAGATGATCAACCGTGTCATATTTTTTAGACTCAGGTGCTTGCACTACAAATTCCGAACACGCAGAGTCATTATCCAGTCCAACTATTCTTTATGGATTATTAGTAAGCAGTAAAATTGAGAGTAGTACACTTGTATCTTAAACGTGTGTATTCCCATGGTCTATTTTATTTCTAGCTTTCTGCTTCATTCAGGGTATGACCCTAGTGTTTTGTTGCTGGAAGTCAAAACATTTTTGTTGATGGAGTCCAAATAACAGAAATTATGCAGTTTTTATTATTATATATCTTCTGGTTTGGCCAGTAGTAGTTTTTTAATCAGGACTGATAAATAGTTCAAAGGGAGGTATTTGAACTGTGTTTTGATTGAAACCTGCTAGTAGAAGCGGTCAGATGACAATAAAGAAGAGAAGTACAAGCTTCATCAAATCCTGCATTAGCAGTACTTTTAGAATGTTTATTATTATTGTTGGACATTTTTCCTTGTGATATTTCAAATCCTTCTACTACTACCTAATGTTTGCCCCAGAAGTAATTGAACTAAATCTCACACATTTGTGTGGTTATGAGCCTGAAAGGCTGGTACTCTCCAACCAGAGAGAGAGAGAGAGAGAGAGAGAGAGAGAGAGAGGTGGGTAGTCAGTATGAAAGAGTGAATCTCTTGTTTTGGATTGGAACTTCTTAACCATTGATTGATGACACTAACTAGCTTAACTTACGTAGCAACTACTTTTAGTTGTGGCTTTGTAAGGTAGACAACAGCAACGTCTCTGTTACGGACAGGGTAAAATGTGCTTGTGGCGGTTGGTTTATTTTGTGGAATGATTATTCTATGATTCTGAATCAATAAATGTTTATATGATGACATAGTAGATTCAACCAAGGGTGGAGATATTGCTATCCAATAGGACTGAACATTCCATTCCGAATGAATTCTGATCTTGTCCAATATGTTTTTCTCCTATTAGTCAAGTCCACCATTTCAACATGGACTCAAGGTGATCTCAAGTTCATAGGGGTAGGTTTCCGACGTTTCGGCGGACATTGTGATGGGTGCTCAGGTGGAAATACTGGAAGTGGGAAAAATAGTCGAGTAGTCGGATTTAACTTCTCTTCGATATCAATCTCATTCCCTCGATTGATCTAGCATCAGATCGACCCAGTATTAAACACCCTTTTTAGATCCTCTGTTTGCTTAGTCTCAGTTTTATATTTTATATCTGTATCTGTGAAATGCAGAACCCATAAATTGTTAAAATACAAAGGAGGCGCCTATTCAAGTAGTCTGTTAGTCATGTGCAGAGCATGGGAAATTAGTTATAGTGATGCTTGCATAGGACCACATATGGAGGAAGGATTGATTGAGTGGGCATGTGGGGCTGCACATGCAATTGAATGATTTTAGTTGAGCTCGTACTTTTAGCTATTAGATTGGGATCGGTTACCCAATTCAATATATTCTATACATAAGTGATCAATTATTATATGCACGTAAGCTGTTTGTGAAAAGGTTTTAAAAGAAACTTGAAATAAACCTATCAATATACTCCTTAGATTTGATATGAATTCAATGATTATTAATTCAGCTCCTATTTTAGCTCTTAAATGGGCATCATTTACTTCCTCTATTTTAGGGGTGCAACCTGGGCGGGCTAACCCGATTTCAACCCGAGCTTAACCCAAAAAAATTAGAGCTTGGGTTAGAGTTTTTAATACTTGGGTTAGACTTGGGTCAAAAAATCTCAACCCGAATTCAATTTAGGCGGGCCTCGGGTTGAGCCATCTGGTTCATGGGTTGAACCCGAATATTAAAATCGGGCTCAACCCGATTTAATAATCGGGTTCAACACGAATTAATACTATATAAATACAATTTTATCCTAGGGTTAATCTCAAGTCTGCTGTGCCTCCCTTAGGACTCTCACTCACTCTCAGTCTCATTCTCATATCTCTCTCCCTTGCGCCTCCTTCCTCTCTCAACCTCCTACGTCTTTGTCAGAGTCTCAGCCCTCTCTCAACCTCCTTCGTCTTTGTCAGAGTCTCAGCCCTCTCAGCCTCCTTCGTCTTCACCTCTCTCTCTCGACCCTCACTCACTCTCAGTCTCTCACTCTCATTCTCATATCTCTCTCCCTTGCGCCTCCTTCCTCTTTCAACCTCTTACGTCTTCGTCAGAGTCTCAGCCCTCAGCCCTTTCTCAACCTCCTTCGTCTTTGTCAGAGTCTTAGCCCTCTCAGCCTCCTTCGTCTTCACCTCTCTCTCTCTCTCTCTCAGAGCAAATCAAAGCAGATCTACTATCTCAGAGCAAATCAGAGCAACCTCCTTCGTCTTCATCAAGTATGCAAGGATTCTAGTTGTGTTTATTTGTGTTCTGTATGGTTATGGTTGCATTATCTCAAACATTGAGTTCTTAATATTACGGTTTTTATGTTAAAAACTTGATTGAAGTTGTTGGTTGTTAATTTAAGTGAATATTATGTAATATATGTATCAGGTTTAGAACAACAAGCCTATTTTGGGCTCAACCCGAACTCAACTCGAATTGAACCCGTAAAATAACCCGAATTCAACCTGAGCCCGCCCGAATTAAACTCGTGCAGTGCTTGGGTTGAGTCCCTCAACCCGAGGTAGGATTAGGATTAGGGTTGAAGATTATATATCTAGGGTTGGGTTAGGGTTGACTGTCCAACCCACCCAATCCGCCCGAGTTGCGCCCTTACTCTATTTTAGACGTAAACAAAGAACAATTTGTAACCATTATGGTGATGATGAGGTATTATATGCACTTTATCTGTTTGTGTGAAGGTTCCAAATAACCTTTTAGTTGAAATAAACCTATCACCTAAAGTTTTGGTAGATTTGTCAGTTGAGGGGTCACTAACCCTTTAGCTTTGCAATGAATTAAAGGGTTTGGTCACATGGGTTGGAAAGGAAAATATGTTGCTATATGACTTCCACTTTTTTCTACTAGCTTCTAGTTTTGCTGTCTGTTTCATGCTTCATTTGCTATTTTGTGGCCCACATGGCCCCCCTTAGTCCGGGGTCAGTGCCGACCTTCTGTTGTAGCTTCTTTCCGGCAATTAAGCTCTGCTAGATATTGGAATTTGAATGGTATACAAAGAGAGTAGCGTGGATCATGGGCAAGAGAGAGACAGAGAGAGAGAGACAATTAAATTAGTCAAGTGCTTCTCATGGGGACAGGGGTGGTCGCACTCGCAATGAGGTCTCTCCATTTAATGATTTACGGAATATCAGGAGGAGTAACCAAATATCTGGGTTTAGATTTTGGAAGTTTACTTAACAAGTTAAAAATAGATTTGTGGTAAGACCAAGGGTAGGGGTGATAATCGAATTGAATTCGAGCCTAATTCAAGTCTAATTTACACATAAATGAGCTGACTCATTTGACTATTTTACACATGAACGAGCCTAAAAAAATGTTCAAACTTGACTTGATTAACAGCCCTAACTAAGGGTAGATAGGAATCAGATCTCATTCAATAGTTTTTTTTTTATAATTTCTCTAGCATAGATCACCTACTGTAAATTTGAATGCGACTCATTTTATATAATTGAGTCACTCATTAATATATGATAAATGATCGAAAATTTAAAATTTGTCTTTTTTAAATCTAATTTGTTGACCTAATGATGTGGTCTCATTGTAACTATTAAATTAACGCCAAGTTCTAATATTTGATAACTCTTAGAGGTGGTTCAGGAGCTGAGTCTGACATCTGGTAACTCAGAGGTTTTAGGTTCAAGACATCTCATACCCTTTAAGGGCTAGTCACCCTTGTTCTTTAGGGAATATGTTTTAAACTCGCTCAAGCTTCTGTGGTTAGTATCTGAGTTCAAGAGAGTAGTTGGTATAAACTTGGACACCCTATAACAAAAAATAAAAATAAAAATCAATTTTTGATAGAACCCACATTCATTTCAATGATTGTAGTTTATTAGATTAATAAATTAGGTTCAAATATCATTACTATTTCCTAATATATGTGAAACCAAATTTTTTTTTTTGTATGTCCATAAGAACATCTCCAATCATAACTCAAATTCAGACTCAAATTTGAGTAAAAAACTTAATTTGGTATAAAATACTTCAATAGGTAAACTCAAATATTTACTCAATATTTTAAAAAATTTCCTTATTGTCCCATAACTCAGTTTTTTGTGTCATTCAAATTATTATATTTGATAAAATAAAAGAAACTTTCATATCTCTCCACAAATGGGTAATTAAAAAAAATGAATATATATGATGGGCCAAGCCCAAGGGCTCAACTCATGTTACAAGCCCAGTTTAAATTAAGAGATCGAATTAAGAGAGATCCAGCAAGTCTAGCCCAAAGTGGTCCACGCCCAGTCAAGCTCATCAGGGTTCAAGAAGCTACATCAGCAAGAGAGCATGCCGGGTCATCCAAGAGCCTCATCTTAGCCGCCTTGGAAAGCGTCAATCCCCACCTCATCCTTTGACCGAATCTTGTGGAGAGCACCGTAATTGCCTCGCCCGTTGAGAAGAAGTCGTCAGTTCCACCAGATTAGCCATTTAGTTAGTATTAAGTCGCCTCAATCTGTTAAAAGACGACTATAAATTGTAAACCCCGCCAACACTTGGGGGGCAGATCACACTTAGTCGAGCACAATTCTCCTACCTCTCTCAGCTTGTAATTCTCTGCTCTCCCTACACACTTGAAGTAATAAAACACCTGGCGACTTTAACCATTCAAAGTGGACATAGGTCACGTTGATCGAACCACTATAAATCTCTGTGTTTCTATCTCTCTCTACTTACTACTGCATTTATTACTGTTTACTTGACAGGTGGTGTGCAAACCAATTTGTGCATCATCAATATATACAACACTACATGAGAATAAAGAAACCACAATAGAATTCTAAGATTGTTCCAATCCTTTATCATTTTTTATAAATCCAGATAAAGAAAAATAAAAATAAAAAAGATAACTATTTTGACATGGACCTGGTCTAAAGAATACAAAAACATACGTTTTTAACAAAAATAGAATGTAGAAGAAATAAAATGACAAAGTTTTTAAATTTTTGAGTAGTGAAAGTTTAAAATTTCAAAAAGAATCAGTGCTCTGAAATTGTACTATGGTAGTGTTTAACTAGAAAAAAATAAAAATAAAAATTTGATGGGTAGACTTAAGGTGTATATAGTATGAAAAATGGATGAGATTAGAATTTTAAAAAATACAAAAAATCAAGAAGATGGAAGATGAAAAAGAAAAAACTTACCTACAGACCATCAAATGATTTGTGAAAGTTTCGGTGTTGACCGACGATGAAAGCAACGCAGTAGAGAGAGACAAAGAACAAGTCGCCGAAAAAGTCTTTTAATTTTAGATAGGTTAACAAGTTACTGTTAGAAATTTGGTATAGAATTTGAGTCTGCCCCAATTTGAGTTCAGAATAAATTTTGTCTTGATTTGATATAAGTTTGAATCTAAAGTTAGAAAAAAATTTTAAACTATTTTGACTCAAATTTAAATCTATATTTAAGTCAATATTAGAAATGCTCTAAAAAAGAGCATGGTAGTCTAAGAATACCAAAGTTGTCGACAGGTGTTTTAAAATTTTGTTGAGGAAGTGATGCTTTATAACTAATACAATTTTGTTCAACTTTCTTTTTAACTGTATAAATAGGCAAGAGTCAAATGAGTCAAAAAAATACAACCAAATCATGAGAGTTTTATGCAATTATTTCATTAGAAATGCTATTTGAACCTAATTTGAGGATTTTATTTAGGGACCTAATGATGTACAACCATTAAATTGGTTGTGGGCTCCATATAACATTGGAACTTACAACTAATCCAATGGTTACATTTGAAGCTACATCATTAGGTCTCTAAATAAGGTCCACAAATTAGGTCCCTCTAGCATTCTCTTATTTCATTTAGTGGCCATCTGCTAGGATTCAAATTTGTACTTTGTAGTACAATACATTAGTGCTCTTTCTGGCCTCTGTACCAAGGAAATTAAGGCGTCAAATGGAAGGTACGACCGATGTGCTGGAGCTATCCCCAACGTGGTTGGCTCAACTAAAGATAGATAGAGAAATCAGAACAAATCGATTTAGATAGAGAGTATACAAGGCCAGAAGCTATTAACCTAGTATCCCACATTCAATACATCTTTAATTTAAATTTTATATATGACTCTAAAAAATACGTGATTAATACGATTTTCATTTGAAAAATGCAAGAACGTGCTCGCATCGACCCACTATGAGATATGCAATTTTACAAAGCATGGTTCAATAAATCTGGTGGAATAATATAGCTACCCGTACGTATTAGTGTTGTCAAAGCTTGCTTATTCTTATAATTAGAATAAAGTACCGATATTGCAAGACTTCCATTATTTCCCTCCCAAGATTAACGGGGAGTGTGATTTTAACATCAAGATTTGGGCCTTGGCCGACAGAGAGAGAGAGACTGACTTTAGAGACCCCTCTCCTTGAACTTTTATGAATTTGCAAGCCAATTTTGTTTGCACCCAAATGATGCCAACGCCTCCATCTCCAAGTCTTCTCTTCTCTCTCCTGTTAGTCACCTCCATTGCCGCCACCAATGCCGCCGCAACCACCACCCTCCAATTCAGAGAAGCACCACAATTCTACAACTCCATCAACTGTCCTTCAATTCACAATGACCAGCAAAACAACAATGGCATCAGCAACATCAGTACCAAACTTTGCTCTGTTAATGCAGTGCACGTAGCAATGACCCTCGACGCCGCTTATCTCCGGGGATCAATGGCAGCCATTATCTCCGTCCTGCAACACTCCCACTGCCCGGAAAACACCATCTTCCACTTTGTCGTGGCCGCCTCCGCTGACGCTAATCTCCTCAACCTCACCATTGCCAAATCATTCCCTTATCTACACTTCAAAATCTACCCCTTCGATGACTCGGCGGTGTTAGGCCTTATTTCCACCTCCATTCGCGCCGCTCTCGACTGTCCATTAAACTATGCTCGCAATTATCTCGCCGATCTCCTCCCAGTATGTGTCGGAAAAGTGGTCTACCTCGACTCAGATCTCGTCCTCGTCGACGATATTGCAAAACTAGCCGCAACGCCACTGGGTGATGAAGCAGTCCTTGCTGCGCCAGAGTATTGCAACGCAAACTTCACCTCCTACTTTACGCCGACGTTTTGGTCGAACCCTTCTCTTTCTCTGACGTTCGCCGATCGGAATGCTTGTTACTTCAACACCGGAGTTATGGTGATCGATCTTGAAAGATGGAGAGCCGGAGATTATACTACCAAGATTGTAGAATGGATGGAACTTCAGAAAAGAATGAGGATATACGAGTTGGGTTCTCTACCCCCTTTTTTGTTGGTTTTTGCCGGAAACATAGCTCCGGTGGATCACAAATGGAACCAACATGGCCTTGGTGGTGATAATTTCCGGGGACTATGCCGGGATTTACATCCGGGTCCGGTAAGCCTTTTGCATTGGAGTGGAAAGGGTAAACCATGGGCTCGACTTGACGCGAACCGGCCATGTCCTTTGGATGCTTTATGGGCACCTTATGATCTTCTACGAACACCGTATGTTCTTGAATCCTGAGGTAGATTTGAAGATAACAAACAGTTTCTTCATTCCTTTACCCTCTGATCAGCTGATGCTAGTTTCGTAATACATGTTTGTTATCTTTGAATTTCCAGAAAGAAGTGTGATTGAACACATATGGTTATACCTTAAGACCTTTCTCTGATGGATATACATACTGTTTCTTCATCGGAGATGTTACTAAAAAAATGGCAAGGTGAGTGGAGGTTGTTTGTATATTATACTTACTGGTATAGGCAGATTTTACAGTTCTGCTGCTATTTTTGACATGAATATTTGTGAACAGTTAATTACAGTTATGGTTATGCTTTATGAAAGAAGAAAAAGGGGTGTTATTTTTCATATTATTTAAGGTTACTAATCCAGTATACGTATAGTAGGCCTCGTTCACCACTCCACTAGTGGGTCGGCTTTGTCCTAGAAGCTACTGCTTCTGCCTCTCTAGGTTTCGCTATCGTTCATGACTGGTATATGGATCTCTCTATGTAGTGGTCGGCCCTCTGGAAATGTTGGAATAGATCTAAGAATCAACAATTTTGCAATGCAAACAACCCATTTTTTGGAGCTGACATTCTTCTTTTTGTTATCATTCTTCTAAAAAATAGAAACTCGAATTCGAAGGAAACTCGTGCCTACAATATAGAATATGAAAACGAGTAATCATTTGTAAAATCACATGTTTAAAATCAATCAACACATAGACTTAAATGTAGAATTTCGAGATAATGACTCTTAAGACCTTTTCGTTCAGCTATTGAACAATTGTCAATGCCTTGACGAAATGAGAAATTTCATGTTTTTGGAAGTTGGTAATCATTGCAATTGAAGCACCGATGTCCTTGGTGAATCTATAGTGTATTTATGGTGGAATTAATATGGTGGTGTACCAGAAAGTTCCTACACTTATCAACACAGTTAATAGGAAGTTAACCATTGAAGTTTGATTGAAAGTGGCAGTATGCACATTCTCTAGATGTTGCACCCAAAACTTCTAGCATTGTAACCATGCATTAAATTGCATTAGCATCACAAAACTGTAGGAGCAATATTATTGGAACCTAATTTCGAGATTAAAATCGAACATCAATTCAAAAGCCACTGTGCAGGGTATCCCATGAGAAATATTGATAAATAAGAAATGGGTTTTCAATGTATTGCACCAACCAAATTCTGCTGTATAACAGTGATATAAAAACCATGAGGAGCATCACATTGCTCTAAACAAAAAGGAGAATCTATTTTAATGATAAGATATGATGATCTCCTCACCAACCCATTACTTTTTTTTTTTTTAAGGTGAAGCCACAATGTTAGAAAGTTCAGTAATAGCTTGGAAAGAAAGATGAAACCAATTTCTTTTTCTTTTTCTTTTTTTCTTCTTAAGGGTGACATTGGTATTTAAGAGAAATTAGTAAAGAAAGGGTATCTTATAAAGCATAATTCCCAATCAAAGGGTGGGTTTAGGGCATTGGTGGTTTAGAAATAACAAGGCTATCCCTTGAAATATAGATAATCAACAATGGGAGTCTGCATAATTCAGCCATATAGTTGTTTTTAATTTCATCATCGGTATCGATTTTTCTAAAAGATAAATGCTATTGAGACTTAATTTACTGACCTAACTTGATGACGTAATTCACTGTGACCTTTGGATTGACTGTGAATCCTATAAAATATTAAAATTTGGTATTAATCCAATTATTCTACTGAAGCCACATTATTAGATCAAATTTTGAAGTACAAATAGTATTACTCTTTTTTCTGAAACATGAAACTAATCATATGCATGCATATGGACAGCCATACAAAATGGTTACAAAAAAAACAGTGATATATATAGTATTCTAGTGGCCAAAGAATTATTTACAAAAATTATATTCATGTATTTGTAGGGTAATAGAAATGTTGACAAAAACAGTGATATATATACTTTTTTTTTTGCTTTTGCTTAGAATATTTAATTAAGGAAAGGGAAAAAAAACATTTTTCTAATGGCTAAAAAGAAAATTTTCAAAAATCCAAAGGTTCCATGAAGAAGACTGTCGGTGGGTTCTTTAGACAAGAGGACATTAAGTTTGAAAATGAGTAGGCCTCAAGCACATGGGTAAAAGCATACTCAATTACTGATATGGCTATAAATGCTTGCCACGAAGACCTCATGTTCCTTGAGGAGATTAAGATGGTTCCTTCCTTAAATGATGTGGGTCATTGCATCGAGTTTTCTTCTCTTTGCAACAACTTTCACCCAGGAAATCCAACACCCCAATGAAGTAAGAAATCGAGTTTTAATTCTAAATGATGTGACATAATTTTTATTATTAAATATTAATAGAACCCACTTATTTAATAATGAAAATTGTGTCACATCACTTAAGATGAAAATTTTGATAAGAAATATTGGTCAGTATAATATTGTTGTTTTTTTTATGAGTGAATCCAATGTAATTATGTTTAGGTTCTTCGTTACCAAAAAAAAAATCCCAACATAATACTGTTGTAAATCCAGTATTTGCAAAGAGGAGAAGAAAAGAAGAAGTAGTCCATCCCACTAACATGTTAATACATTGGTCTAAACTTTTTATACATCTCAAACAAAAACTATTCCTACCTTCATAGATTTCTACCCCTTGGAACTCTTTGGTACGGTGAGTTTGGCAAGATGAGTTTGAAGAAAATAGTTCAAATGACTCTGAAACTTCATGTTTAAATTGAAGATTCAATCCTGGGTTTCCAAACCCAGTCCATAGCTGAGCTGAATATTAAACTCATGATCATGGGTTTTGTCAAACCTAAGGGGGATGGGTTTGGGAAGATGGTTTAAAGATGTAAAAGACAATTGTACCCCTTAACATGAGTATGAATTAGATTGATCAATGGTAAAGTAGTCATTTACAGGACAAATAGTTGTTAATTAATTATGATATATATGTGGGTCTTACACGTGTATATGTTACATACCAAACATGGGTATGAATCGGATTAAATGTTGAATCTCAATCTTTGTAAAGATGGATTTAGGTTTAAAAGAATTCGAAAAAGTCAATCCAAACATTCTCCAAAAATCCATTCAAACAAGCCCCTTGGATTTTATGTTTTATGTATGGGTGCTATGAAGAGCTTAGATGTGTATGTTCTTGTGTTTGGATCTTTTATCAAGAGGTTGCTTGTTTTTGATTTAGGGTACGTATATAACACACACACACACACTTATAACAGTATTATTGTTTTGTTCTGCTAATTAAGTGAACTGGCATCATTTATTGTACTTTCCACCAACATCAATGTGAGTTTATTATTCTCTTTCATGTCCCATTCCTCTTGCGGACATCTCAGCACATCAAAGGTACAACTAGCCATGTTTAATTTGATGTTGGTCACCCATTCAAGGGAAGGAATTGTTCAAGCAGCGCCGACCCTAGGCATAGGTCATTAAGGCTTTCGCCTAGGGTCCCAATTTAATACATATATTTGGGGCCCCAAAAAAAATTTTAGAATTGCTTAAAAAAAATTTAGAACATTTAATTTTAAGGTAATTTTAGGTACGAATGTGCAAACCCAATGAGAAATTGATACGAAAATAACGAACTTGGTTTAACCTTAGTTAATATGGGTGATAAATAAATAAACTTGTTAAATCTATCAAATAAATGAGTCAACATAAATCCGAATAAACACGAAACAAATTTGTTAAACATGAATTATATATAATACAAATTGACTATACAAGATTATAAATAGAACGACTATAAATTGAGTCCATTATGATACGATACAACTGAATGCTTTTTTATTATATTTGTTTTTCCAGTCTTACCTATTTTTTATGTAAATACTAAAAATATGAGTTATCCAATACACAATATCTTAAGTTAAATGAGATTTTGGTCACATCCGTCTTCTTGAAACTTCCAAACAAACTTAGGATAAATTTTTTATTTTAAACCCCTTGAATCTTCAAGGAACATTCTAAAATATACAAAGAATATAAAGAGGAAGTAAAAGATAGACCTAAAATATTCTTATACTTATTAAAAGACTAGATATTTACACATAATATTTTAGAGACACCATAAATTTATAACATTTGATAATATAATAGTCATTCATGGAAATGAAAAGATGAAAGACCTATAAATTGGTTGGGGTTTTCATTTGCAGAACCAAGTAACCAAGTCTTATCTTAAATTTGAAGCCCTTTTCGTCTGTGACAGTTTTTATTCAATTATTTTTTTTACAATACACAACAAACACACAAAATAGGTAAAAAATTAAAGTGGGTTGGAGTAGCTTACTATTCAAAATTCTACTAACATTCATCATTTAGAAAATTATTTTACTATATTAACACATTTTAATTCTTTTTCTCTATATTTTTAACTGATAGCAAATTTTATTATAATTTGGTCTACAAATTCAACTTCAATGAATGAAATTTTATATGAAAAATTGAATACAAAAACTGAATTTTCATTTTTGTATCTCAAAAATAAGAAAATATTTTTAAATAAATAATATTAATATTTGAATAATTATTTTGTCATAGGATCTCATATAATATTTCTACCTAAGGTCCGAATTTGGGTTAGCCCACCCTTGTCTTCAAGGTGGTTGCTGTAACCCAAGGGGCTGGTCTCTGAGAAGACCAATGGGCTGCCGCAACCCCATATCGTTTATGATATACTTACGTTAATGATATTTACACGATTCCACACAAAAATATTTAAATGGGTAATGTATGTTAGTATCAAGTTATCTGTCTATTAAACATATAGAACAGGATTGCGAATTTTTACATTAAATGTGTTTGAGTTGCTCAATTGCCTTCCCTACCTTCTATAAATTTTTAAAATTTTTGTAAACGTGTTGGAACGAGATTATTCTTCCCTCGATCATTGAAGTGTCCTTTTACATGTAACTGTACAATTAGCAGAAACTAAAGCTAGAATAAAAAATCTAGCAATAATAAATGACTTACCACAAATAAAGTAAGATATATTGAAAAAAAAAAAATGCATTACACGCAATTCAGTTCAGTAGGTCCACAAAAATTATTTTATCCAAAAAAATGAAATCACAATCCAAAATTGGGTCACTGGGTCTCAAATAAATCAAAATCAGTTGTTATGATACTATGGACTTATCTGATTCGAAATAGTCTCCATAGTCTTCTCTTGTATTCCTGTTTCGGATGTATCGGTAATAGATATACTGCAATATGATCTGTTTTCAAGTTTGTTAAGGTGTAATCACATTCAACTATAAATGCAAATAATTTCTTAAAAATACAATAAAATCCTAACATAAAGAAAACCTCAATTAGGATGATACACGCCAAATAATAAGGGAAATGTTCTTTTTTCAAATCTAAGTTTGACATTAGATGCGCGAGGGCTAAGTAAGCAAAGCTATCTTATGTAATTAATGTAAAAAACCGTGGACCTTGGGCTGGCACATGCACATTATCCTGGTTGCCCATCGAGCCATGGGTTGGCTCAACCTACCACTTGCCAGCTAGTGGAGAGACCGATAGCCAAAAAGGAAAGTTTGTGGGATGTTTATGGCCCATTAGACCTACAGGCTGATCCAGTTAATACCCATAAGACAGCCCATGTCATAGGCCCAATAATATTTTACAAAATAATTTTTATGTAAAAGTTGACAAAACTAAATCTATTAGATCCAGCACTACATGGATAGCATGCTAGAGGTCTATTAAAGTTGGCCTAGTAGACAAGCCACGGGCTGTGCTATATTGATGGCCAGCCCGACCAAATAAACTCCAGTCAACCCGGCTCGTTTGACTAATAGTTCGACTATTTACACATAAACAAGTTGGCTCGTTTGCTCGTTTGACTATTTACACATAAACGAGTCTAAAAAAATGTTCAAGCTTGACTCGTTTAACAGCCCTACCAGCAATGCCAACAACTTTGGCTGATTGACTTTTTTTTTTGGTCACTATTCATACAGAGGAGGAAGACTTGATGAGACTCGAACCCTACACTAGGAGACAAGGCGGAAAAGAAACTAACCATTAGGCCATTTCTCTTTGCTGTGGCCGACTGACTAATGCATAACAAATTCGAGCTAATACTACTAGAATCTTTCTGCAAGAAGATATAAACACAAGGATACAAGTAAGTCAAGCACCACGCAGGCAACAGCATCCAGCAACCAAGGCAAGTTGGCTTTAATTTTATCCCATTTGGTTGTTCTTACAACAATGCTGCATTCAAATTTAAAAAAAAAAAAAAAAAAAGCTTTAGCAACCGATGAAATAAATAGAAAACAGAGAGAGATAAGATTTTTTTTTAGGTAGAGAGAGAAGACAAACCTTCCCACATAAGTGAGATTGGCAATGACAGCAAAAATGAACATGAGAGGATTCAAGCCCTACATAAGTTTTGATCAATGTCTTTATCAATGCCTTGCCTTGACATAGTCCAAAAGTATGAGAATGGTTAAAGCATTACCTCTACACTCCCTCTTTTGATCTGGAAAAAATACAGAACAACCCCTATTAGGCATATAAAAATCACAGAAAAAAGCAACAATTGTGCAAAAATGGAGCAGTTGGTTCAACGTTCGAATCAGTACTTACGTTCAAGTATATTTGAGGTATTCGACCACCCATATATATAGCAGCCATCATCCATCCCAACCATTGACCAACCACACTGTTCTCTGCCCCATGTTCCTGCCATTAAGGATTAAGCAAACTAGAAAATAGAACCTTAAACTTCAAGATCAATCAGTACAATTTTTTTGCAGTCATTATATATATCGTACTTGTAATAATTTCCTCCCACTCAATCCAAGGTATACTCCTGCCAAAGCCTTAGTTTGGCGAGGCATGTTGACTGATGTAGCAAGGAATGCTCCATAACCAGCCTGAAATCGGATTGCAATGTTACTAACTTGAAAAAAAAAAAAGAAGGTAAATCGAAGATGTGATTAACAGTAAATCAAAAGTGATTATGGTGCCCTTACGATGATGGTGACCCTGGTTTGTAAAACTTTCTAAGTTGAATCCAAAAATGAAAATGTACATTGATGGTGTTTGTTTTGCAACATATATAAATTGTTTAATATTTTTGTTTTTTTATTACGAAAATGATCATATACAGACTCACTGATCGTGGAATTGGTTTAGGTTGGCTAGAAGAAATGTGTGATGAACGATGAATTGTCTCATCCTCTGACGAGGAGTCATTTTCAATTTCCATAGCTGGAGGACCACTTCTAACACTCCATTGATTAGATCGAATTGGTGGGGTTGCACTGCCGGCCAATGATCTTGCTGACCTGCAAATATTTATCCCTTTCTCAGAAATATAATAGAAAAAAAAATTGGGTTTTATCACACACAACAAATCAAAAAAGGCGCACGAATGTTCCGCCACTTCAAGATCTAAAGAGGGGTAGATGTACGCATGCTCTTCCGGGACTCGAAATTAAATAGAAATTAGAAGAAACAAAATTTAGTCAGATTAGCAAATGAGTACATGTAATAAAAGTCCCTTCGTGGGGATGCTCTGATTGTGCCATTGGGTATTGGAATGCTTGAATCAGTAGGCTTAGGTGGTTTTTTCAGAGGTTTTTTAGCTTCTTCAACCTGAAAAAAAAAAAAAAAAAAATACAATTCATTGACATTTTTGATTGCCTCGACAAAGAAGAATAAAAATGTTACCTGAAAATGGAAATATTACCGGTTGGTTAACGTCGATTTGTCGGCTTTTCCACCATGTATATATATGATCATAATACAGACTCTGAAGTACTAATATCAATGTACTGGTAGTGTATAGCTGTTCAAGGATTAATATGAAGAAAAAAATCAGTGGAAAATGCTTGGTTAAAAGTAAGCATTATGAATTGATTGAAAAGGACTAATCTTGTAACTTGATACAGAAAAGATGTAAGAGAAGGCCAAAACTGGTATTACCACAGCTGTGTAGAACTGGGTTGGCAACTGCATTCAGAACAGCAAAAAAAAAAAAAAAATTAGATAGAAACACAGAAGAGAGAGAATATAACTTCCAGTCACTAAGCTATACATTAAACTCCCCGTTCAAAAAAACAATAGAGCATTACATAATGAAAAAGAGAAAAAAAATCTCACAGTTGCAGGTTCAAGAAGGCAGCCCACTATGTTGAACATGTCACTGCACCAAGAAAAAACACGTGTGATAAAACACAAGATTCATATAACCGACTCCTAAAGAGTTGGTCAAAGTGGATAAGATTTTTTTGGATTGAGTTGAGGTTTGGAGAGAGAAGAGAACAAACCCGATTAACCAAGTGAGTAGAAAAAGGATTGAGATTCCATGGCTGGACTTTTGGCGAAAGTTGGTGATGATTTGCGGGATTTCTGCAAGGCCCCAACAGAGGAGGCTGACAAGACCCAAAACGAAGGAAAATTCATCTCTAAAATTGCATAGACAATCTTTGAGGTACTTCTCAACCCAACCCACACAAGGTTTGTTCTCCTTCACGCAAAAAGGCATCGAATCCTGCAACGATGGCTTCATCTCTCTCCCCTCTCTCTCCCCACTCTCTTCTCTGTGTGTAGTGAGGGCTTTGGTTGGCGAGGTTGACAGCGTGACGATGAAATTCAGATTCAATTTCTAGAACTAGAAGCCAATTAATTCGCAAGCAAATCTTTAATGAGAGGGAAGCCATTGTTTTACATTTATACCCTTTCTGTTTTACTGCAGCCCAAGAAAAAATAAATAAAACCCTTCTAGCATTTTCATTTTGTCTCTTTGGCTAATTGTAAACCAATTGGTTTAATACTCTAAAAAAAATATTATATATATCTAATTTGTTGATCTGATATATCATAGTTATTATTTGGTACTTTGTCCTAACTAATAGTAAGATCTATTGTGAATCTAATGATAGAAAATGATTAGTTTAATAAATAATATCAACAAATTAAGTTCAAGTAAAATTACCCTTAGTAAATAACAATTTCTTATGACTATCTATATAATAAAGTACAATACAATTCAAATTTCAAAAGATAAACAAAATGACTTTTCACAGCTACCACACTCGCTGTGAGGATGTGTTTGAGATAACTTTTCAAAAGTACTTCTAGAATTTATAACTTTTTTTTAAGTACTTAAAAAAAAAAAAAGTAATATTTAGAAGTGCCCCACTACCACCCCCACCGCTTTACCACCGTCACCCCACCATCACTACCCCCACCCCCACCACCCAACCACCACTACCACCACCACCACCACTACCACTACCACTATCACCACCACCACCACCACCTTAGCTTCAACAACCACCACCACTGTTACCACGCCATCACAACTACCACACCCGCTGCCTCACCACCACCACCATCACCACTACCACCATTCTTATCGCCCCACCACTACCATCATCACTGCTGCCGCCACCCTACCACCACCACCAACCCCCCCCCCCCCACCGCCCCACTCCCACCACCACCTCTTCTACAACAACCATCACTACCATCGTCACCGACACCACCATCACTATCACCGCTCGCCCCAACTATAACTGGTGTTTAAATTCATTCTTCTGTCCTCTATCTTTGTAATTTGATTTTGAGTGTAAATACAAATATGTTTATTATTGACCATTTTTTTTATTATTCCGTATCTTTAGGAACGAGAAATAACTAGTAATATGATATTGATTAAAATATATTCAAGATATCCATGTATCCCGTTGTGTATATTCATAAAAAAAAATAGAGCTAATATCATTTTTTATCCTAAAAGATGCTTCGATTCTCAATTTGTACTCGCAAACATTAAAAATCTCAATTTATACCCTCAATGTTATGATTTGATATCAATGTGAACTTGACTTAGACTATTATTCAGTTTTTCGTCATAAATTGAAGTACGTGAATTGTAAGTGTTTCAAACATGAGCTTATGTTTAAATTCATAAATTGCTGACGCCTCATGTGAGTTGCACATGATAGGATAAGTCATTATTTGATTAATGAAATCATATTTGTTATATACAAAATGATGCCAAATTGATTACAAACGGAGTTCTACAGTGATGGACATACCTAAACCTCATGTCCAAAATACTTGCACCTCACATGCTTTAATTTGTAATGAAAAATTGAATGGCAGCCTGGGTCAAGTTTACATTACTACTAATTTATAATATTGTGGATGTAAATTGAGATTTTTAATTGATAATGTAACTTAAGGATCAAAGAATCTTTTGTAATGAAAACTGAGATTAGCTAAAAAAATAAAATAAACATTCAAGTTGGAGCAATGGTTTCGCATATTCTTTTTTTTGGTACTCCAAATGTATGAAAAAAAGCTAATTTATATGTGCACTTTAGAACGCATATTCTTCCTCGTGATCCTTTACATTGAACATTTGTTTTTTTTTTGTTTTTTTGTTACAGAGTGTGTAGATTTACGTCGATTATTCACTTGAGTTCACCAACTGACCACCGTGGCAAGAGTGACTAGCCCTTGGAAGGTGTGTAAAGAAATTGAATATGAGACTTCTGAGTTACCAAATGTCAAGTTCAATCACTAAACCATCCTTAAAGACTTACATTGAACAATTCACTTCGTATAATTGATCAGCATGATCTAAAATTATATTGAGATGAATTAGTATAAGATAATACACACGAAATACAAGAGTTGAGCATAATGACATTTGGACTACATTGCAACCTCGTAGAATGATGTCAATTGCTTTGTTGATGTTAACTCGGATGACTTAGGGCTCGTATCGATGTTTCGTAGGAATTTATAATATAAAATATGGCAGGTTTTAATAAGTCTATTAAATAAATAAATAATAAGTCTATTCGATGATTTCAAATAGACTCATCCACCGGCTACTAACAATCCCTCTCAAAGCCATTCACATTGTACCGTACCTTTCGACACGTGTTTCCCCTGATAAATTGATAAATGTGAGACTCGTGATTTATAAAAAAATGACTCCTCATGGCCAATGTATGTTCCTGGTATTTGAGGTATACTCGTTTGGATTTGGATGAGAGTAATATTAATTAGGAAACAATATTTTTCGGCTAATACCATAATTTCATATTTAGTATTTTGTTCTTATAATCTAATATAATAATTGATATATTTTTATGTTGTTTGAAATGAACTTAACTTTTGAGAAGGGATTGGTTTTAGGAAAATGAATTAATTTTAGATATGAAATAATTCTGGGAAAGAGCTAGATTTTAAGATTTTTACTATTTTTTTAGAATAATCAATCAAGATAATACTAATTTGAGATTACTTCCGTCAATCAGTAAATATGGGTTTAGGATACCCATGATCGTTGAAAATTTTATTAAAAAATAATCTCATTTCTAATTTAGGAATGAGATCGATTCTCATTCCAAAATAAAATTACAACCGTCTAAACATAAATTAACGTTTGCGCTGATATATCTACAATCGTAATGAAAGAATTATTTACTCATGAACCGACATTTTAAAATTTAAACTACCTCAATCCATGGACTTTGACATTAATGGTGTTCACATATGTGTGATTTTTGAGGTTGTTAATTTTCTAATATAATTTGTTAACTTGACACGAACTTAACAACTATGGATTTAGCTTAATGGGTTGGGTCATAAAGGGACCGACATTCAGGAACTGTTTTATAAAAAAGTCGACAGAAATCTTGTTAAAGACAATTCGATATGAACTCGATACGATAAGTATTTAATCATATACAAATACAAATGAGTTGGACATAAATTAAACAAATTTTGACATTACACAATTTAAAAATGTTACAGTATCACACCCAAAATCAACTAATAATAATTGGAAATGCCCATAAAACTCATTCACAAGTTGAGGTGTTTGATCTATCGATGTGAGACAATTTGTAAGAAGAAATTAATTAGAATACAATTTAGTGCACTTTTGACAAGATTAAAGGGAGATTTAGCTAATATTAAAATAGTGTTGCTCAAAAATCTCTCTTGCTATGCCATGTTAAATTTTTGGTAAAAGATTGAAAAGAGAACATAAACGCATAGAAACAAATTCATACAACATGATTCGATTTTAGGAACATTATAATCAGTGTTTGGAGAATAAAATTCCGCATAGAAAATATATAAATGTGATATCTATGTACGAAGTTAATATTGATCAACGCTAGGAAACTCAATTTAGTTAAATTAGTGTCCTAAACTGGAAGAATTGACAAATATTAACAATTATTGTGTCACGAATAATAAAATATTATAATGAATACGTAAATAATAAAATTTCACATGAAAAACATCTTAAATAGTGCTCCGCAAAATAGGGATCATATTTGCTCTTTTCAAAAGAGTAATATTATTTGGATTTAAAAATTTGATCTAATTTACTGACATAATAATATAGTTTTATAAGAATCATTGGATCAACACCAAGTTTCAATATTTGATGGGGTTTACAGTAAATCCAAAGGTCACAGTAAATTAGGTTAGCAAATTATATCAATAAATTAGGTCCCAATAGCATTATTTTTTTCAAAATATAGCACATCTTTAATGAAAAGTTAAAATAGAAGTGTTTTTTTTTTTTCAACTCCAATATGACTTTTTACTCTAATAGAAAAATAGTTTTTATATTCAAAGTATTTGATAACAAATGTATATGTGTTATCTTTTTATTTATAAATTAAAGAGTGAAGACTGAGTTTAACTCGTCAAATGTAAAGAGTCTATTGGACATAAATTTTTGGTTGTTGGCTCTCTAAAATAGAAGTAAATATTGGGTGTAACAGTGTCATTACATCATTAATGTCACCAATTATAAAACAATAAATAGAATTGATGAATCTCATTATTCCAACATGACAGTTAATGATAAGATGAGTATTAGTAATTATTAAAACAACAAAGTACACAAAGTCCACTTAGTATTTTATCATGTCTTATGCTCCGTTTGGTAGAAATGATGGAAATTATGAGAGATAGAAAGTAGGAGTGATGCATTTTTTATCCTTCAAAGAAGGAAAGTAGGAATGATACACTTTCCTTCCTTTGTATTTGGTAGGATAGATGGAAAATAAAAATGATTAAATTTTTTTTTTTTTGTGTGTTTGCTAAGATTAGGGATGACAATCGAGTCGTGTCGTGTCAGGTTCGTGTCGAGTCATTGTGCGTTCGTGTCGAACATTATTTATTCTTAAATAAAGGGGTTGATGGTGTCAATTTTGGGTTTGACGGATTGAACTGAATATGAGTTTTTTATATTTTGTGTTCGAGTGTCAGGTCATTTTCGAGTTTGTGCTGAGTTATAATCAAGTTTGTGCCATAAAATTCGTGTCAAGTTCGAGTCGTGTCATCGTGTTGAGTCGAAAATTTTCACTCCTAGTTAAGATGGAAAAAATATATTTTTTTTTATTTTTTACTTTTAAATTTTTATTTTAATTTTTTTTAAAAAAATATATAAATACATATTTTATCATTATATTTATATATAAATTAATGTATACATAATATATGTATATATCAAAAGATATATAGACAAATAAGATACATTTCACAACAAATAATTAACTTTTCATCCATTTTTCTTCCGATTTTGGAGGGATTGATTTTGGTGAGTTGGAATGAAAGTTCATCCATCTACTTTTTTATCCTTCTTATTTTCCTTCCTTACTAAACATGAAGTTTTATCCATCCTTCCAACTTTCTATTCTTCCAACTTTTCATTCTTCCATTTTTTTTATCGTACTAAACGGAGCATTAGTGACACTACATGATATTAATGATATAGTATCATCATTACATTTAATATTTTTTTAAAAAAAATAGAGAGTTAAGCAAGAATAAAAAAATTATTAAAAATATTCTTAGATTTATAAATACGACAAGCGAATACAAAAATTAAAGTTAATCAAACTTAAAAAACTCATAACTTTGGCAAATTGTGACTCATGGACAACCCTGATAACTTCTTAAAGATTATAGTTGAGGGCATTGTTGGTGATCCTCAAAATCAAAATAGATAATAATAAATAAATAAAAAAGAATTATTTGGAAAAGGGGTAAGGATAATCGACAAAGATTGGTGACAAGCGGCGACGATGCGCTGCGAGCTGGAAAAGGTGGGTTACACGTGTCATAATGCATATACACTTGGCTTCATACATCTTTCTCTATATTCTACACTATCCTATGTCGACGTGATGATTATCGTCATACGAAAGGCCCATTCTTATGTTCTTGTCCTGTAATCAATTATTTCATGTCTCCCTTGGATTCATACGATTTGCTAACTGCCGCCTCATTTAAAATGCCTTGGAACTATAAACATGTGGCTGTCTGAGCAAGAAAGGAAATAGAGTTCTGATACAACTCAACTTCTTATTGTTTCATATACATCCAGAACTAATAACGACAATTGTTTCTAGGATGAATAAATTTAATACTGAAGATTGAGACATTCGAAAGAATTTTGGTAGATTAAAAAGCATATCCCCATTTTCTCTCTCTTTCCTTTATACCAAACACTGATATAACTTAAAGCTTAGTAGTTGTGTGGGTGGAATAAAAAAAATTATTAAAAAAAGAGAATAGTGAAATAAAGTTTTTGTGGGTGGCCTGACATTCCCACTATTAATTAAAATTTAGGGTTAATTATATTGGAGGTCCCAAAAATATGGGATTTGTCTCATTTTGGTCCCCAATGTTTCAATTGCATAATTTTGGTCCCCAAAGTATTGAATATGTTTCTATATGGTCCTTCAAGTAGGCAACGTCCAGATTGCTAACGATTTTTTTATTATAAACTTGTCACGTACTACCTAAATATGGACAAAAAATAATTTTGATAGGTCTTAAATAAAATTTGGGTAGCTCTTAACAAAAAATGTGTAATATGGGTAACTTTTGACCAAAATATAGATAGCTCATTATCAAAACTGTATAATTTGGATAGCTATTTAACCAAAATTTGAGTAAAAATTTGGTCAAAAATTATCTAAATTATTTTTTGTCCATATTTAAATATCACGTGACAAGTTTATGATAAAAAATCGTTAGCAAACTAGACGATGTCAGCTTGATGGACTATATAGGAACATATTCAATATTTCAGGGACCAAAATGATGCAATTGAAACATTGGGGACTAAAATGAGACAAACCTCATACTTTGAGGAGCTCCAGTGCAATTAATCCTAAAATTTAAAAGGAAACAGGCTCTCTTTCTGTTGTCGGTCGGTCAGCCTCCAAATGTAATGATTAGCTCAGATAACAAGCAGTAATGTATTCTCAGTTTCATTAGTTTATCTGGAAACACTGTTCATACCCATTTCGTATTTCGTAGCCCAAAGATAATAACATTCAAACAACTTTACATGAAGAAACAGTATCGATCGCATACATTCTCATTTTGTCTATTCATCGCTGAATCAACATGCAGAGGCTTTATTCATGCACGATGAACTGTTTTACAGTGCCATGGATTCCTCAAAAAACAATCAGGATCACGATTTATTGCATCAACTTGGTGGATTATACAAAAATGAGTCATCAATATGTTCCACAATGCTCTGCAATCCAGACCTGTAATCAGGATGAAGCAGCCTCACCCCAAGTTCTCTCTTCATACGAGCATTGGAAACTCGCTTCTCGTCCCTTGAACTTCCCTTTGGCATCAATGATTCTGCCCTATCAGGAGATTGAGCTTGTTTTACCCAGCCAGGCCATTTCTTCTCAACCAAGTTGCGCGCAAACATAAATACATCTGTCCGCGGGCCAGGGTCATCATCAACTATGTTGTATATTTTCCTATGATAAAATAAGTTCACAGATCAGTCCCAAATCTTGATACATCTAAAATGGCAGAGAGAGAAATGTGAACTCAAAACAGAGTACAAAGGGAAAGTCTTGATACACAAGGGAAGAAGAAAGATATAAAACACACAAGGAAAGAAGAAAGATACAAAACACTAAGTATGGAAATCCATATAGAAATCTAATTGTTGAAATAACGTGAAGCATGAAAACATCACAGTAGATTTCTTATTGGACTAACCCCAGGGATGGCTTGTGAACAGCAGCATTCAGTGCTTGAGAAATGTCAGCAACATGAACTCGGGATGTATAACGCTTGGAAGACCTCATTTTCTGAACCTCTGATGAAGGCTCCTGCTTAATTATGGTGTCAATAGCACTGTAATAAAAACAAAGTAAGAAATTCAATCTTAAACTTAGTAAGTTTGTGCACTAACAAAAGATTCATAACAGCACAGGCGCTAGGACAAAATCTCTTCCAAATGATCATCAAAGGAAAAAAGTAAACATTATACATGAAAAAACCAGTACAGATTAAAAGCCCACCCTTTTATACGCCACAAGATATGACTTGGGAATAGCATTTAAAGACAAACATTTATTTCAATAGCAAATACTCAAATCCAAAGATCAATAAAAAAAAATTATAAATCTGGTCAGATGTCAGTGAGAAATCCAGTGGTCAATTTGTCTCCATTAATCCAGAACCATAGCAAATGTACTTTGTTTATCTTGAAATATTTATCATGACCTTCTTCCAGGGCCATAGATACCTCCAAGTCGAAATATTTGAGTTGACAGCCTGAGATCGCACCCCAAATTTAGCCATCCTTCTTCGGCCGCCAACCTTGCTTTAGCCAATTCACTGGCAGGGGTAATTGGATAACTGCCACAGGACCATGTATAAATTCATGATAATTCATGCCATTTTATCAGATGCAATTTAGATTAAGCTGCTTGGTTGGAATACACTTACTCTTCATCAACCCATTCACCCCCACGATCTCCATATACACCTACAGGTCGGCAAAATAAATTTCAATTTGCAGAAAAACCTTCAGAAGCTTGACATTCAAAACCAAAAATGAGTTTACCATTTTTGAAAAAAAAAAAAACAGAAGAATAGAAGAGCAAATCAAAACACATGGGTACTCAAAATGAAATTACTATTAGCATACCCAGCTCTTGGAGTGCCGCAAGTTGGGAAAAAAAGAAGAGAGAAGAAAGAAAAAATTAAGCATCTTTTGTGCAGGCTTCTGAGAGCAATATGATCAGCAGAATAAACACTCACTACATATCCAAAAATACAATACATGCATATTTTACATTTTACAAATTCACAACCGAGATCCTTTCCTTTTTCATGCTTTCTTCTCTCTATTATGAAGTAATGGAGATTTTA